>JAKSZT010038682.1:3349560-3488173 GCA_026826555.1 Tolypeutes matacus
GTAAAAATCAAAATTCTCACAATACATACAAACATTTGTAAAATGATATATAAATATATATGCATATATGTGTATTTGCTTACAAAAATGTTATTTTATATATATATATATACATATATTTTAAGAGGTGCTTAGATTACCTAAAATATTATACGGAACCCACTCGGATTCCCATGTTGCCCACCTCCCACACCTCCCACCACATCCAACACAGACATCTCCCATAGTGTGGCCCACCAACCTCAATGAACTTTTAAATCCACTTTCTTTCTCTGCCAACCCTCCTTCAAAAATTAGGTGCAGTTTGCCCTTCCTATAACTAAGAAGGTGATCATGGGGGTGTGATTGTGTGTGTTTCATTGCATTTAGTCATATTCCACCTCGACTTATACTTTTACAACCTATATTGATTTTTTAAACTTTTTAATTGAAATTTATCATTCATACATGAACATCTATAAACAATAAGTGTATGGAATAAGTTGTGAACTTACAAAACAAACATACATATCATCAAAGAGTGCTCCTGTAGTTTACCCCACCACCAACACCTTGCATTTTTGTGAAACAATTGTTACAAAGTATAAAAGAACATTATCATAACATTGTTAATATCTATAGCTAATATCTTACATTTAGTATATTTTTCCCAAACCCACCTGTTTAGTGACACATGAATTACTATTATATACTTGTTATAGTTCATGAGAGAATATTCTTTAATTGTTATGTTAACCACAGTCCATCTTCCAGCACAGGAGTCTTTGTTTTACACAATCCCATGCTTTGTTTAACCCATTCAAGTGTATACTCAGTGGCTCTCATTTTCATCAGAGTTGTGTTATCATCACATCATTCAATTTTAGAACATTTTCATTATTCCAAAAGGAAAAATCGCATACCTTCTTATACCCCCATTGTTGTCCTTTAGAATTGATATAATATCTTCTTTGCCATTGCTACAGAAACATTATAATATTACTGTTAACTATAATCCATAAACCACGTTAGTTGTAATTTTCTCATTTATCACCATAGTTAACACTTAATTTTCTTATATGATTAGCTACAATCTTCATCCACCACCAAAATCACTATGTTATAAAGTCCCTACATTAATCTCTAGCTTCCTTTCAATTGAAATATTGCTTCAACAGACTACTCCATTCAGCCACAATCACATTTATAAATCAGCAGCATTAGATATAATTACTATAATGTATTATCATCAACTATTCATTTCCAAACATTTACAATAAACCTTATTAAAATTCTACATACATTAAGTATAAGTTCCCATTCTCAACTCACAATTCTATTTCCCAGTAACCTAAGATCTAGAGTTTACCTCCTTGATTTTATTCAACATTTTAGTTCATATTAGTGAAACCCATGCAATATTTCTCCTTTTGTGTCAGGATTATTTCACTCAACCTAATGTCCTCAGGGTTCACCCATGTTGTCATAGGCATCCCAATTTCATTTCTTCTTACAGCTGTATAATATTCCATTTACATTGTATTAGTCAGCCAAAAGTTTCCTTATACAAAGTATCAGAAATCTGTTGGGTTTTATAAAGAGTATTTATTTAGGGAAGAAGCTTACAGTTACCAGGCCATAAAGTGTTAATTACTTCCCTCACCAAAGTTTGTTGCTATGTGTTGGAGCAAGATGGCTTCTGACATCTGCAAGGGTTCAAGCTTCCTCTTCCTCTGAAGACTCTGTTGTCCCAGCTTCTTTCAACATCAGCTATAGGCTGTGATAAGTCTCATCTCTCCCTCAAGGCTCATTTCTCTCTGGTCTCAGGTTCTCTGCTCTCTCCACAAGGCCAGCTGTAGACTATCAGGCAAACAGCTTGTCTCTCTTCCAGGGGCCTTTGTCATGCCTAATGGAGCCTTCTCTCTTTCATCACATACCTGCTTCTCTGTGTATTTACTTCCCAGGGTTCCAGCATCCAAAACTCCAACTAACTCCTCTGCCTTGTCATTTGCTCTTGCCTTGGTGGTGGGTGACTCCAATTCATACTGACATGGCCCAATCAAAGCCTTATTCATAATTTAATCAAGTAAGAGTGAAACATCTAAATCCAATGCAATCTAATATACTCAGAGGAACATGGTCATTTACAAACATAATCCAATATCTACTTTTAGATTCATAAACAATATAAAACTGTTACAAAAGTATATACCACATTTTGTTTTTCTACTCATCACTTGATGGACATGGGTGGTTTTCAAGGGCCTTCTTTTCCCAAGGTGTTTTTTCTCATGGTTCAACCATACAACATTTCTATACACAGTCAACTCGAATAGGTCCTAGACAATAATATGGATCTTCAAGTTGAATAAATCCTCAAAGTCACGAGTCCCTAATGAAACAGCTGATGATCAGCATGGTGACACATTTAAGATGCCACAGAGATGGGGACTGTTCTGAAGAAACTTGAGTATCTGCCTCTAGTTACATGCCTTAAAATAGTGTCCAGTATTTATCCATCTTAGAAATCTATGCTCCTCTGCATTAGCCGTAATGTATTATGAAAACCACTCAAACATCTTAAACCTTCCAAACTAAAGATAATCATGGACTTTAAAGGTGGCATAAAGAAAGCCAACATTGATACACAGTTTCCAAAATTCTTAAAAAACACAGGTGAAAGCCCAGAAATAGAAAAAATATAAGTATGTAAAAATCTTTATCTTTGGTATGTCCAGAAAATAAGGGTAATTCTGAAGGGGGAATAGAATGCCCAATTCAAATTTGAAAGGCATAAGAGATATAATTTGGCAATTACCTCTTCATTTTAACCTAGGCTCCTTGGCTACAAGGTGGAGAAAAGTGTAATACACCCAATTCCTCAAAAGTGTTATCCAAATGGTTCATGACAAAAAAGACAATTATCCCCCCAATTCCAGACTTTTTATTTCATCAGTCAAAAGTTCTGCACATGTTTATAATTTCTTTTCTTTTGTCTCTTATTTCCCCCCATAGCCCTTGCCTAGTGGCAAAACTTTTAATTCAACAATTTTCACTGCTAAATGGTTTGTTGACTGTTGGCTCATTTCCATCATATTTCTGCCAATTTTTTGCCTATGATGCTCTAAAGAGCTCAGGGGTTGAGCACTAGCTTCCCACATATGAGGTCCTGGGTTCAGTCCCTCATACCTAAAAAAAATTTGGGTTCCTGGGGAACAGATGTGGATCAAGCAGTTGAGTGCCTGCTTTCCACATGAGAGGTCCTTGGTTCAGTTCCTGGTGCCTCCTGAAAAAAAAACGAAACAGAGAACAACAAAAAATCAACTCATGGTAGATGACGTGGCTCAGTGGTGAACACCGGCTTCCCATGTATGAGGTCCTGGGTTCAATTCCCAGCCTTCCAACACCAAAAAAACAAAAACAAAAAAAATTTAAAAAAATAAGTTCTTTAATTCACCTCCAGCCTAATACTTTATAAGTAATGTCATCTCATGGCATCCAAGAATCTATCTGATTTTTAAGAACACTTTCCTTCCTTCATAGTCTAATACTAGAAATGCTCTAAGTGATCCATATATGCTTAACAAATAACTAGATGCTACAACTAGAAAAGCACAACAATAAATCAATGAAAAATAAAAAACTGAAAATTGAAAAAGAAATAAAAAAGGGCTTTGGAGATTTAATTCACCAAAAGAATGATATACTGTGTTTTTGAATTATGTAAGCTGTGACATGTCAATTTAGTGTCTAATGATGAATGTAGGGATTTAAAAATTGGTGATAGGTAGCTATGATGCACATCATTTTTTTGACTCTCAGAATAGGCTTTAAGACAAAAACAATGATATGTAATTCCATTTTATAAATTGTACATACTATATGAAAGGATGCAGTTCCATATGGATATTGAGGAAAAAGTATTGTGTACTAGGGATGTGTTTCTTTGTTATGTTAGTATTATTATTAGTTTAGTTTTTACTGAAAAAGCTATCTAAAATTTATGGTGTTGATTATATCTGTGGATATAGTTTCCTTTCCTATAAAATGCCAGAATTGGAGTACTAGTGAAAGGGAGTGTTGGCCAAGTATTTAACTCTCATGAAAGTGTCATATTATGGCTTCCAGAAATAGCCATTGTAAAATGAATGCACTGATGCATTGTCTAATAATGATGGATCCAGATTGTTGTAAAATTCTTCGGTGAAGTAACTGTGAGTCTGTGGACATATTTACCTGCCCCTCCTAATATATAGCATCCACTTGATTTTGCTTTTATTTGAAATGAGCTGATGAATCTTGAGCACACTGCTCAAAAATTTGTGTAAGAGGTTATGTCTATAGGAGAATAACAGTAAATCTACACTAGTACATCATTCTACATTTTCTGGTAACATTTATGTAATCAAGTAGCTATAAAAATATTTAAAAAAATAAAACAATTGGGGAAATTTGAGCACTGGATATTTTATAACAAAAGAACAATTTCACATGATTTTAGGAG
This sequence comes from Tolypeutes matacus, assembly GCA_026826555.1. Classification (NCBI taxonomy): domain Eukaryota; kingdom Metazoa; phylum Chordata; class Mammalia; order Cingulata; family Chlamyphoridae; genus Tolypeutes; species Tolypeutes matacus. The sequence continues at coordinate 3,354,044 of JAKSZT010038682.1, forward strand.
TGTGTGTATTATTTAGGACCCTCATCACTTGGAATGTATCTGGAAATATTTATGGATAAAATAATATATTAAGTGGGATTTGTTTCATAATAATCCAGTCATAGGGTAGGATAGAAATGTGTGTGTGTGGGCAGTGGGATAGATGAGCCTATACGTGTTAAAACCAGATATCAGGTTCATAAGGATTCAGTATACCATTCTTTCTACCTTGAATATATTTGAAAATTGCTGTAATCAAAAATCAAATAATAAATATGAAAACATCCATGAAGTCTTTTCAAAGCTATAAAAGAAATGACTCATATAAATTTAAGGTATTATTATTTTTTTAAAAAGAGGTCATGTCTAAATATTGCCTAATGTATCTTGAGTAGAAAATAAAGAAATTTTGTTTTAAAATATCTTTAACAGAGTTAGACCCATTTATAATTTCCCTGCACATAGCTTTTCTGGCCCTTTTTGAAAATCTTATAATTAGCTTAAATCTTCTGGCTGTTCACAAGCCGGTTGAGCCCTCATTCTCTGCAGAATTGCAGCCAACACCTACACTCCAGTACATTGGGTTCACCCAGGGCAACTAACAAAAGGATAATGATGCACAATGCCCATCCCTAAAATTAGGGAGTATCCACAACTGCAAGCAAGATAGTTCCATCCATCTGCACCAAGGGATCTAAACCCCCTAATTCAGGAACAGAGTGTGCATCACCATCCCCAAATCCTCAAGACTGCAGAATGAACAAGCATAAGGAAGGAATGCAACTATGGGCTACAGTAGACTTATTATTCTAGAAATGGAAGAAATTGTATCATTGATATACAGGCACTGGCCACCAGAGATTCTGAAGGAAAGAAGAGGGGTAGAAGCTAACTGTTACCAGGCTGTAAAGAGTCAAACTCTAGGTCCCATAAAAGGTACTTTCTCAGCCGGTCTGATGTCACATGTTGACAAAAGTTGTCTGCAAAGGTTCAGCATTCTTCCTTCCTCTTAAGGCTCCATGGTCCAAGCTTATTCTGATCTCAGCTGTAGGCTGGCCTAAGCTAGTCTCTATCCCTGGGGCTCATTTCTTTCTGGGATTGGCTGCTCTGGTCTCTTCACAAGCTCAGCTGTAGACTATCAGGCTTATCTCTCTTCCAGGGGCCATGTCTATGGAGCACTCTCTCTTCCTGCATATCTGCTTCTCTGTGTCTGTTTCTTCATGAGAGACTGTTTTATCCCTACCAAGGAGCTTCAGACTCAAAGCAAGTCACCCTAAGCATGTGATCAATAAAAGCCCTAATTTTGATTTAATAAAGTAAAAGTGAAACCTCTGAATCTAATACAAACTAACATGCTGAGATGAACGGTTCAGTTTACAAACATGAGCCAATATCTATGTTTTGAATTCATAAAGAATATCAAACTGCCACTGATAATAACTGCAAAAGACATAGAGTGGAAAAAATATTAGTCAAAATAGCCTTTAAGAAAAACAAAATGTTACTGGAAACAAATAGGGACATGCTAAAATGATGCATGAGTCAATCTGAAGAATTTATAATAATTATAAACATATACATATAATATGTATATAAACATATAAACATATACATGTCTAATACCAGAAGCTCAAATATATGAATCAAAAATAGCAGAAGGGATAATTGGATAATTTAAAAATATTTGGGGAAGCGGCTGTGGCTCAATCAGTGGGGCTCCCGTTTACCATATGGGAGGCCCCGGGTTCGGTTCCCGGGGCCTCCTGGTGAAGGCAAGCCCGCCCACACGGGGCGTGGTTAGCTGACCCAGCGAGCACAAGCAGCAAGGGGGGATAAATGAATAAATAAATAAAATCTTTAAAAAAAAAATAAAAAAAAAAATAAAAATATTTGGAAGTATTAGTACTGTGTTGTCCATAAATGATAGAAAGCTGGACCAAAAAAACCTGATTCATATAGTCTACTTGTAAAACACAACCACCAACTTTGCCTAAGTAACATCTATATAAATACCACACTAAAATAGCAGAATGCACAATCTTCTCTAGCACACAGGAAGCATTCTCCAAAATAGACAACATGATACAACATAAAACTAGCTTTAGTAATTTTCAGAGTGGTGGAGACACTTGTAATGCTTTAGACCACAATGTAATTAAATTAGACCACAAAGTAATTAAATTAGAAATTACAACAGAAAGAGAATGGGGAAATCCACAAATATTTGAAAATTATAGAACACAATTCCAAATACTCATTGAAAAGAAAATAAATCAAAATTAATTTCAAAAACATTTTCAAACTTAACCCAATATTTCAAAATGTATATATGCAGCTAAATCAGCAGTGCATAGTAGGAAATTTAGAGCATTAAACATTTATATTTGAATAGCAAAAAAATTTAAATCAATAACTTAAGCTTCTAACATAAATATAGAAATATATACAATAAAACTTAGAATGGAGATAAATATAATAGGAAAGAGAAAAATGATGAAGGAAATCCATGAAACCAAATGTTGGTTATTTGAAAAATATGAACAAATTTTTAAAAAAGAAAAATTTTACCTAAATTGACAAAAACCACATTACCAAAATCAGGAATTAAATAGAACATATCATTACTGATCTTACAAATATAAATGTTACAAGGAGGTTTTGAGCATAACTTTATGGCAGTAAATTAGACAATTTAGGTGAAATGATAAATTCCTAAAAGACAGAAATTTCCCAAACTCAATGAAAAATGGAAAATCTGAATGAACCTATAACACACAGAGAAAATTATTTACTAATTTAAAAACCCAGAACTGGTTGGTTTCCCTGGTAAATTCTATGAAGTATTTAAACAGAAATGTTAGGGATCTCCCATTCTTTTCAACAAAACAGAGGAGTGTGTATATTTCCTACCCCTTTCAAACAGGCCAGGTTTATGCAATGAGACAAAGGCAAGGTGAGAAAAAGATAGAGGAAAAGAAAGTTACCATTCTATCATGAATATAGATGCATAAGCAGCAAAATATGACAAATAAGAGCTTGCAATATTTAACATGAATTATGCACCTTGAACAAGTAGGATTTATCTCAAGAATGAAGGGTTGGTTTTATCTTTAAAAAATAATTAATATAATATATCCTATTAATAGAAAAACAGATGAAAATTACATAATAATATCAACAGACCCAGAAAAAGGATTCAACACAATTGAAATCACATTAATGCTAACGATCTCGGAAAACTAGAAAAAGAATGGAACAAAAGACACCCAACAGAATGGAAGAAAATAATTATTTACCACATATATGACAGGTGTTTAATATTCAAAATATATGAAGAACTGCTACAACTCAACAAAAAGACAAATACCCAATTAAAAAATGTACAAATGACTTGAATAGACATTTCTTCAAAGAACATACACAAATGATCAGCCACATGAAAACAAGCTCAAAATCATTTCTCATCAGGGAAATGCATATCCAAACAACAATGAGATACCATTTCACAACCACTAGGAAGACTATTATTAAAAATAACAATAATAATAACAGAAAATAACAAATATTAGAAAGAATATGGAAAAACTTGTAACACATACATTATTGGTGGCATTGTTAAATGGTGTAGCCACTGCAGAAATCACCTTAGTGGTTCCAAAGAAAGTTAAACATAAATTTGTCTTATGATCTGGCAACCCTACTTCTAAGTAAATACTCAAAAATAAGAGCATATACAAACATGCAATAATATTTATATGCCAATGTTTATAACAGCCTTATTCACAAAAGCCTTTATTGTCCATCAATATTAACCAGATGTAAAAAGGAATGAAGTTTTGATGCATGATAAAACATGGCTAACAGTGAAGGTATCATGTTGAGTGAAATAAGCAAGATGCAAAAAGTAAGATATTTTATGAGTTACCTAATATGACATACTGAGACTGATAGTAGATTAGAGGTTATCAGGGGCTCTGAGTAAGAGAAGGGAGATTTAATCTTTAATAGATAATGGATTTCTGTTTGATGTGATGAAAAATTTGGGGGGAATGGATGATGGAAATGGTAGAACAATATATTGAATGTAAATACATCACTGATTTGTACACTTGAAAATGGTTAAAATGGAGAATTACTCAAAGTGTTCCATATATAATCAAAGGCTTAAACAAACAAATAAAATAAAAAAATGAAGAAAGGAATGGCCACAACCTGATAAAGGGTATTTATAAATGTTTTGTCATAAGTTTCAAATTTTTTTGTTGGCCTCATCATCCATCTTACTTTCTTTTCATTTCTTGAAGCTGCCACCAAGGAAGGGCAATTAATCATCAATTACACCAACACTAATGCATAAATCATGCACATCAATGCTCCTATTCCTAAAATTCTGTAATTAATAAAAAGATATACACAGGGGCATGGGCCGTTCCTTGGCTGTGACTGACTGGCCAACATGCTGCCTCTGAGATCTTAACAAATTGTCTTTTAAAACCAGATTAGTGCTGGAACTGTATAGCTGATATCAGATTAAAAGGCAAATAAAAATATGGAACCCCAGAATACCTAGCCACACTCACATATCATTTACAGAACTGAGGCTGGGCAATATTACTATGAAAAATAAAAAACCATCAAACTGTCAAATTTTTGGCATCATCTAGTCATTTAATGATAGTCTGATTCCCACTACCATTAAACAGAAGCCCACCTCAGACATGCACATTACCTATTAAGATGATTCATATTCTGGAGGGAATACATCACAATTCTCTCTATCATTACAGTCAATATTCACAATCACATGTACTTTACACTGCGGAAAGCTTCAACAATGGACCTCAGAATTGGCACAATAAGCAATTTACAAAGCCATGTCCTGTGTCCCACCAAGATTGGGTTTTGATTAAAGGCTATGGATATTTCTAAATATGACTCCTGGAGACCTTTTACTGAGCATAACAAGTCCTGGCTACTTATTGAGACCTTCTAAAAATGGAGATGTTTTTAGGGACACATATCATCAATCAGTTCATGCAGATCCTTGCAATTCCATGATGAATCCCAGACAGAGTTCAACATGACTGCAGCCTCACTGGTAATGTGTAAATTGTGCCTATAGGAAAGGGCTAAACATGACAAACAGGAACTTTCCAAATTGCAGGAGGATATCAATTTTCACCTTATCTCTGTTTTTTAGTATTTTTGCAGCCTGTGAGTCAAAGGTATTCTTACTGACCCACATAACCTCACTATTTGGGGCTAATCAAAATCAAATTAATGATCAAATAATACTTAAATAATACTAAAATGATACTCAAGGAAAGGACAGAGGAGATTGCTGGCTATTGGTCCTAAACCACCTGCATCTAGCATACCACTGAGCAGGTCTAATGACTCAAGGTATCCATACTATATATAACATGAATCTGCTTGCACTAAGACATGAAAATTTCTCAATCCAGGTGTAACCTAAATAAGATTGTTTTATAGTACCAATGGCCAAAATAATATAATTGAATAGGTAACAAGGCTCAGCTCTAATGAAAACAATGGAGAAAGAGTCAAAGGCTGCCTGAGGGACATGCTTTGGGGGTCAGCAGACCATGAGAGTGCTTCACAAATCACAGGAGTTTGAGGAATGGAGAGATGAAGAAGTTGAAACAACAAATTGTGAGTTACTATATCTACTGGCTGCTAGGAAGGGCTCACCTCACCTATTCTCAAAATATTCAGTAGGTGTAAAACCCCTGGATCATTTCAGCTGACTGAAAGTGGAGCAGATGTCTTCCTGCCTCCCAGCTGTTATAAAAGAAAAGGGAGGGTGAGTCAGGTGCTTTCCATTAGTGAAGTAGGCCAGCAGACCTTACCTTGAATCTCAGCTCTGACCAGACAAAAATATTGGGAAACCAAAAAACTGAGAGATACACCTCCATGGAAAAGTATGGCACCACTAGACATCTGCTGGGCTGTCAGGAAATGACATGGGTGGAAACTGCTTTAAGAGTTCTCTTTACCCCATCCATGGGAGAAAGTGCACACCTGGGAGAAAGTGAGACCTTGGCATGATTTTACTAACTTAAGCTAAGTAATTTTAAAGACTTGGGATAAACTGGACCAAATATCAAGGTATGTGAAAGAATAATAACCAAAGGAAAAAAAGTGGGGATCAGAATAAATTCACCAACATATCAGATCATAGACATTAGCTAAAAATTGCAAGCCATACTAGAAAACTGGAAGAAATGGCCAGCCAAAGGAACAAACCAAATATCCTGAAGAGTTTCAGGATTTAAGACAATTAATAATTGATAGTCATACAAATCTCCTACATAATTTTGAATAATTGAAAGAAAATATCACTAAAGCAATCAAGGATTTTAAGAAGACAATGGGTGAGCATAAAGAGCAATTTGAAAGTCTGCAAAGACTAGTAACTGACCTTATGGGAAGGAAAGACATGATGGATGAGATTAAAAATACATTAGAGGCATAAAAGAGCAGGTTTTATCTGCTTGAAGAGAGAATGAGTGATTTTGAAGACAGAACAACTGAACTGGAAAAAAAACAGGAGAACAGAAAGAGAAGAGAATGAAAAAATGTTACAGGGGCTCAGGGAATTAAATAACACAAAACATATAAACACATTATTGGCATCCCAGGAGCAGAAAATGGAAATGGAGCAAAAAGAATATTTGAAGAAATAATGAAGGAAAACTTACCTTTACTTATGAAAGACATAAATATCAATATCCAAGAAGGAAAACACACTCCAAATAAAACAAACACAAAAAGACCTACCACGAGACACCTACTATTCAGAATGACAAATATTAGAGATAAAGAGATTTTCAAAGCAGCAAAAGAAAAGCAAACCATCACATAAAAGGGAAACATGCAAAGATTAAGTGCTGACCTCTCATCAGAAACCGTGGAGGAGATAAGAAAGTGGTATGATGTATATAAGGTATTGAAAGAGAAAAACTGCCACCCAAGAATTCTGTATCCAGCAAAACCATCCCTCAAAAGTAAAGGGAAGTTCAAAGTCTTCACAGACAAACACAAACTGATAGTATATATTACCAAAAGACCAGAATTACAAGAGATATTAAAGGGAGTGCTGCAGCCTGAAAGTAGTAAACAAGAGCAAGAAGTTTGGAGAAGAGTGTAGAAATGGAGAATATTAGAAAGGTAAAAAAAAATAGATCACATAGAAATAAGACAGATCATAAGAGAATACTATGAACAAATGATATCACAACTGAAAGCCAAAAGTCAAAATGGATAAAGTAAGTAATGCTTTAACAATTATATCATTGAATGTTAATTGCTTGAACTCCCCAATTAATAGACACAGATTGATAGAATGGATTTTTAAAAATGACCCATCTATATGGTGTCTACAATAGACTCATCTCAGGCATAAGGATTCAACCAGGCTAAAAATGAAGTATTGGAAAAAGATATTCTATGCATATAGTAACCAAAAAAGAGCCAGAGTAGTGATACTTATATTGAACAAAATTGACTTTAAATGGAAAACTGTTATAAGGAATGAAGAATTTTATTATATATTAATAAAAAGAGCAGTCCAACAAGAAGAAATAACCAATCTAAATATTTATGCACTGTATTAGTCAGGGTTCTCTCGGGAAACAGAATCAGCAGGAGATATCTGTGAATAATATGGAACTCTAAAAGAGTCTCTCACGCGACCGTGGGGACTCACAAGTCCAGGTTCCTCAGGCAAGCTGCAAACCAGGGACCCCGATGAAAGCCTGATGAAAGGTCATTGATGAGTCTCTGGGAGAAGTTGCCTGTCCAACGACGAGCTGAGAAATTCTCTCTGAATGTTGAAATCACTTCCACTTTTAAGTCATTCAACTGATTGGATAAAAGCACCACCCATTGATGATGTAATCTCCGTGATTGATGCATATGTAATCAGCCATCCACTCAGTAAACTCACTGGTGATTGAAGTCCATAAATGCTCTTGTATTACAATTAGCCCAGTGCTTGCTGGAACAAATACCTGGACACAACTACTTTGCCGAGTTGACATATTAGCCTAACCATCACTGTCCACCCCTTGTCAACTCGGCAATCATACACATTACTCTAAACCGTACTTAGTCTCTAAGTAAAAACAATAACAGACAAGCATACATATTTATTTCCGCCTAACAATGTTCAACTCCCCTGCGTACAAACGGAAACGCATTAATTCCCTACAGAACAGGGTGCAAGTCCTTGGATGATAGTCACTCTTAAACTCAACATCCTTAAATATTATGATGTGGGATTAATACAACTTTTCATGATAGGGGAAAAGATCGGGGAAGAAAACAAAGAAAATTCATTTTGTGTACATATACAATCATACTAATAAAATAAGATTTTGTGCCAATCTACTCTCCAAGCAAAATGAACAACTAGATGCACTGCTCGAGGCTCTGCCCACTGGGAGGATTTGCCCTCACCGCTATCCTTCAAGGATGTCCCAGAAAAGGGCTGCAGTGCCGCAGCCGTCCACTTTCGGGTGGTACCTGCATATCGTGCAGAACCATCTGTAAGCCAGGCCCGAGTTTTCTCATCCTCAGTCAACTGATTGTAAGGGAGTCCCCAAGAGGCCAAAGCTGTGGGCTAGGAAAAAGAAGGTAACACGGCAGGGGTGGTGACCATGGGCAGTTGGGCCACTTCCTCATGTAACTTACTTGTGCCTTCAGGACCTGCTTGAGCCCTAGCTCGCATATACCACTTCCACTTTATTATGGAGTGCTGCTGTGCATGCCCAACTTTATGGTTTGATAGGTGAGACAATACCCAGCTCATGATAGGCAACTCAGGTCTCATGGTAACTTGATGGCCCATGGTTAAGCATTCAGTCTCTACTAAGGCCCAGTAGCAAGCCAAAAGCTGCTTCTCAAAAGGGGAGTAGTTATCTGCAGAGGATGGCAAGGCTTTCCTCCAAAATCCTAAAGGCCTGCGTTGTGATTCCCCTATAGGGGCCTGCCAAAGGCTCCAGACAGCATCTCTATTTGCCACTGAAACTTCCAGCATCATTGGATCTGCTGGATCATATGGTCCAAATGGCAGTGCAGCTTGCACAGCAGCCTGGGCCTGTCGCAGGGCTTCCTCTTGTTCCAGTCCCCAATCAAAACCAGCAGCTTTTCTGGTCATTCGGTAAATGGGCCACAGTAACACATCCAAATGAGGAATGTGTTGTCTCCAAAATCCAAAGAGGCCAACTAAGCATTGTGCCTCCTTTTTGGTCATAGGAGGGGCCAGGTGCAACAGCTTATCCTTTACTTTTGAAGGGATATCTCGACAGGCCCCACACCACTGGACACCTAGAAATTTCACTGAGGTGGAAGGACCCTGTATTTTGTTGGATTTATCTCCCATCCTCTCTCACACAAATGCCTTACCAATAAATCTAGAGTCTTTGCTACTTCTTGCTCAGTAGGTCCTATCAACATGATATCATCAATATAATGGACCAGTGTGATGTCTCGTGGGAGGGACAGATGATCAAGGTCCCTGCAGACAATATTATGACATAGGGCTGGAGAGTTGATATACCCCTGAGGCAAGAGAGTGAAAGAATACTGCTGGCCTTGCCAGCTGAAAGCAAACTGTTTCTGGTGGTCCTTACTAATGGCAATTGAGAAAAAAGAATTTGCCAGATCAACAGCTGCGTACCAGGTACCAGGGGAAGTGTTGATTTGCTCAAGCAATGATACCACATCTGGGACAGGAGCTGCAATTGGAGTCATCACCTGGTTAAGTTTACGATAATCTACTGTCATCCTCCAAGATCCATCTGTTTTCTGCACAGGCCAAATAGGAGAGTTGAATGGGGATGTGGTGGGAATCACCACCCCTGCATCCTTCAAATCCTTGATGGTGGCACTAATCTCTGCAATACCTCCAGGAATCTGGTATTGCCTTTGATTTACTATTTTGCTAGGCAGGGGCAGTTCTAGAGGCTTCCACTTGGCCTTTCCAACCATAATAGCCCTCACTCCATGAGTCAGGGATCCAATGTGGGGATTCTGCCAGTTACTGAGTATGTCTATTCCAATTATGCATTCTGGAACTGGAGAAATAACCACAGAATGGGTCCGGGGACCCACTGGACCCACTGTGAGATGGACCTGAGCTAAAACTCCATCAATCACCTGACCTCCATAAGCCCCTACTCTGACTGGTGGACCACAGTGACATTTTGGGTCTCCTGAAATTAATGTGACTTCTGAGCCAGTGTCTAATAATCCCCAAAATGTCTGATCATTTCCTTTTCCCCAATGCACTGTTACTCTGGCAAAAGGCCGTAGGTCTCCCTGGGGAAAGGTGGGAGGAAGATTAACTGTATAACTTTTTGGCAGTTTAACAGGATCCTTCCCCAAGGGGACCCGGCCTTCCCCTCATTCAAGGGGCTCTGGGTCTGTAAACTGTCTCAAGTCTGGGAACTGATTAAGGGGCTGTGATTCTATGTGTCTGTAATTAGAGTTAGGATTTTGTTCACTTGACCTAGAACTCTTTTGCTTGTACAGGTCCAGAAGAAATTTAGTACACTGCCCATGTATTTCACTTCTGGGTACCCCATGATCTATTAAACAACGCCATAACTCCATGCGACTCTGACTATTCTGTGTGCTGCTTTGAATCTGCCTTTCATTGTGGTAGCCACACCTACCTTGGCTTTGGCGATTAACTGCCGATAATTGACTTTTACCAGGCCTTGATCTGATCATCCCCATAATATTTAAGGATTCCAATTCCATTACAGCCCCCCCTACAGTAATATCTGGACTGCAGAGAAGGGCAACCACAGAGCTCTTCAGAGAAGATGGAGTTAGTCTTACAAATTTATTCCTCACAGTCCTGGTTAAAGGTGTGTCCTCTGGACATTCCTGGGGTGGGTGGGCAGGTCTCAAGTGGTAAATCCATTCTAGCATTCCAATCTCTCTAAGCATTTGAATCCCCTCATCTACTGTATACCATGGCAAATCAGGCATCTAAACATCAGACATGCTAGGCCATCGTTTGGTCCATGCTTCAGTCAGCCACCCAAACAAACTGTTAAAGCCCTTTCTAACCCCTCGAGCTACAGCGTTGAATCCAGAATTTCTGCTTAGTGGGCCCATATCAAGAAATTCAGCCTGATCCAACTTTATATTCCTTCCACCATTATCCCATACCCTTAGTATCCATTCCCACACATATTCCCCTGATTTCTGTCTATATAAGTTGGAAAACTCATGCAGTTCTTTCAGAGTATAGTGTACTTCCTCATGGGTAACACTTTGTATTTCATTTTGGGGGCTTGTTGTGATTTTAATCTAGTAATGGGTCTCGAAGACAAGAGGAGTGGGGTGTCTGGGTAAGGAGAAGGATTAGAGGTGTCTTGCAGGTTACTGACCTGAGGGCATTCCTTTGCATTTTCTTCTGGTGAGACAGGATTATTCTCTTCAGGCAGGGGTTGGAAGACAGATTCCTCAGGGCAGACTGGAAGTTGGACCATGCATGCTGGAGATTGGTTGGTACCTGCCTCGTGGCTGGGAGGAGGTACAGACTCTCTGGGGCAAGGTGGAGGCTGGGCAGTGCATGCTGGAGTTATGCTGGTACCTGCCTCAGGGCTGGGAGGATGTCCAGACTCCCTGGGGCAGGCCAGAGGCTGGGCAGTGCAGGCTCCCATTTGGCTTGTACCCACCTCAGGGCTGGAAGGAAGTCCAGACTCCCTGAGGCAGGCTGGATGCTGGATGATACAAGATTGAGTAGGTGTGGTCTCCACAGGGCAAGCCATCACAGGTTTATCTGGTAAAGTCTCAGCAGAATTTATGGTTCCAATGTCCCCACCAATATTATCATCATCCCATATGTCTCTGTCCCAATCCTCGGGTTTCCACTCCTTTCCAATCAATGCCTTCACTTTAATTGCAGAAACCCTGTGAGGTTGAGATTTTAGTTTCCTTTGTAATTCTGCTACTCGTACAATGAGAGATTGCATTTGATTCTCAGATATGTCAAGTCTGTGGCTACAGGAGACAAGATTTTCTTTCAAGGCACACGTAGAAACTTTCATATCATTCATGCGGCATTTAAGTTTCAAAATTGAAGTTTAGCTCATCCCTTTCTTTTGCAACTGTATCCAGAGTATCTAGGAGGAGCCAGCCAACATCATTATATTTTTTTACTCCACAAAATTCTGTTAAAGTATTGAAAACACTCTCACTCAGATCCTTGCTTCTTATAAGCATGGAAGTAGGGGAATCCAATGATGTTATTTTGTGTATCTCTATTGCCAGCTCACGCCATGGACTGTTAGCAACCTTATTATTGGAAAGGGAGTCATTAGTACCCATGAGTCCAATTAGGGTGGAAAGCCACCTCATACATCCCATGTTTAAGACTCTGTTCCTCAAGAACCACTCCTGGTACCAGCTGTATTAGTCAGGGTTCTCTCAGGAAACAGAATCAGCAGGAGATATCTGTGAATAATATGGAACTCTAAAAGAGTCTCTCACACGACCGTGGGGATGCACAAGTCCAGATTCCTCAGGCAAGCTGCAAACCAGGGACTCCGATGAAAGCCCGATGAAAGGTCATTGATGAGTCTCTGGGAGAAGTTGCCTGTTCAACGACGAGCTGAGAAATTCTCTCTGAATGTTGAAATCACTTCCAATTTTAAGTCATTCAACTGATTGGATAAAAGCACCACCCATTGATGATGTAATCTCCGTGATTGATGCAGATGTAATCAGCCATCCACGCAGTAAACTCACTGGTGATTGAAGTCCATAAATGCTCTTGTATAACAATTAGCCCAGTGCTTGCTGGAACAAACACCTGGACACAACTACTTGGCTGAATTGACACATTAGCCTATCCATCACATGCACCTATCCTCAGGGGCCCAAGATTCATGAGGCATACACTGGCAAAGCTGAAGAGAGAAACAGATATCTCTACAATAATTGTTGGAGGCTACAATACAACATTCTCAGATTGGGTAGAACATCTGAACAGAAGATAAATAAAGAAACTGAGAACTTTAATAATATGATAAATGAACTAAACCTAATAGACAGCTATAGAGCATTGCACCCCAAAATAGCAGGATATACAGTCTTTTAAAGTTTTCATGGATCCTTCTCCAAGATAGGCCATATGTTGAGTCACAAGATAAGTCTCAATAAAATTGAAAAGGTTGAAATTATGAAATTACACAAAACACTTTCTCTGATCATAACAGAATGAAACTGCAAATTAATAATGGACTGAAAAAGAGAAAATTTATAAATATATGGGGATTAAACAACACACTCTTAAACAATCAGTGAGTCAAAGAAGAAATTGCAATAGAATCCAGCAAATATCTTGAGATGAATGAAAATGAGAACCCAACATAAAACCTGTGAGATGCAGCAAAGGCAGTGCTGAAAGGGAAATTTATAACCCTCGATGCTTACATTAAAAAAGAAAGTACTAAAATTGATGTTCTAAATACACACATGTAAGTTCTAGAAAAAGAACAGCAAACTAATCCCAAACAAAGCCAAAAGAAAGAAATAGTAACGATCAGAGAAGAAATTAATGAAATCAAGAAAAAAAATAGAGAGAATCAACAAAACCAAAAGTTGGTTCTTTGTGATCAAGAAAGTCGACAAAGGCTTAGCTAGATTGATAAAGAAGAAGAGAGAAGATGCAAAATTTCAAAAAATCAGAAATGAGAGGGGGACATTCCCACCATCCCCATAGAAATAAGAGAGATCATAAAGGATACTATGAACAAGTGCATGCCAAAAAACTAGAAAATGTGCCTGAAATGGACATATTCCTGGAAACAGATGAATCACCTAAACTGATTTTAGAAGAAGTAGAAGACCTCAACAAACCAATCAGAATTGAAGAGATTGAAACAGTCATCAAAAAACTCCCAAAGTTGAAAAACCAGGTAACAGATAGCTTTACATGTACATTCTACCAAGCATTCAAAGATGAACTAATTTTGATTTTGCTCAAGCTCTTCCAAAAATCTGAACATGAAAGAATGCTGCCAAACTCATTCTGTGAAGCCAACATGATGCTAATACCAAAACCAGTTAAAGATAGCACAAAAAAAAAGAAAGAAAATTATAGACCAATATCTCTAATTAATATAGTTGCATAAATCTTCAACAAAATACTTCCAAACAGAATCCAAAAGCACATTAAAAGAATTCTACACCATGATAAAATGGGTTTTATCCCATGTATGCAAGGGTGACTCAACAAAAGAAAATCAATTATTGCAATAATCCACGGCTGTTATTAGAAGAAAAATCACATGATCCTCTCAATTGATGCTGAAAAGACATATGAGAAAATACAGCACCCATTCTTCCTAAAACATTTCAAAAGGGAGGAATAGATGGAAGCTATCTCATTATGGTAAAGTGTATCCATGAAAAACCTATAGCTAGCATTGTACTCAATGGTGAAAGACTGAAAGCCTTCTGCTGAGATCAGGAACAAGACAAGGATGCCCAATGTCACCATTATTATTTAATATTGTTCTAGCAGTTCTAGCTAGAGCAATTGGCTTAGACAAAAAAATATATAAGGCACCCTAATAGGAAAGTAAGAAGTAAAACTTTCACTGTTCACTGATGACATGATCCTATGTCTGGAAAATCTTGAAAAATCCACAACAAAGCTACTAGAATTAATAGACAGTTCAGCAAAGTGGTAGGATACAAGGTTAATATGCAAAAATCAGTAGCATTTCTATATACTACTGATGTGCAATCTGAGGAGGAAATCAGAAAAAAAATCAATTTATAATAGCAATACACAATAAAATATTTAGGAATAAACTTAACCAGAGACATAAAATACCTGTATTCAGAAAACTACAAAACAATGCTAAAAGAAACTAAAGAAGACTTAAATAAATGAAAGGACATTCTGAGTTCATGGATTGGAAGACTAAATATCATTAAGATGTCAATTCTACCCAAACTGATTTACAGATTCAATGCAATACCAATAAAAACCCCAACAGTCTTTTTTGCAGAACTAGAAATGTGAATAATGAAATTTATTTGTGAGTGTAAAGAACCTCAAATATCAAAAAAAGAAAAAAAATTCTCAAAAATGAAGAAACAAGTTGGAAGACTCTCACTTCCTGACTTTAAAGCATATTACCTTGCTTCAGTGGTAAAAAAACAACATGGTACTGGTATAAGGATGGGCAGATTAACCAATGGATCCAAGTTGATAACTCGAAATTGACCCTCACTTCTACAGTCAAAGGATGTTGGGCAATGCTGTTAAGCCCATCCAGCTGGGCCAGGACAGTCTATTCAATAAATGCTACTCTGAGAACTGGGCAGCTTTACTAAAAATAAAGAAAGAAGACCCCTATCTCACACCTTATACAACAATTAACTCAAAAATGGATGAAGGATTTAAATATAAAAACAACAACCATAAAACTCCTAGAGTAAAATGTAGAAAAACATCTTCAATATCTTGTGATATGTGTTAGTTTCTTAAACCTTATGACCAGAGCATGAGCAACAAAATAAAAAAATAAATGAATGGTACCTCCTCAAATTTCAAAACTTTTTCACCTCAAAGGACTTTGTGAAAGGAAAAAAAGAAAAGCCAACTCAATGTGAAAAAATCTTTAGCAATCACATATCTGATAAGGGTTTAATATCCATGATATATAAGGAGATCATACATCTCAACAATAAAAAGATAACGTATCCGATTAAAAAAGGACAAAAGATTTGAAAAGACAATTTGTCCAAAGAGGACATATAAATGGTAATGAAACTCTTGAAAAAAATGTTTAACATCACTGGCAATTAGGAAAAAGCAAATCAAAACCACAATGAGATATCATTTCACAACTATTAGATTGGCTGCTATTAAAAAGTTGGAAACCTGTAAATGCTGGAGAGGATGTGGTGAGATAGGAATGCTTATTCACTGTTTCTGGGAATGTAAAATGGTATAGTCATTTGGTTTGGCAGTTCCTAAGGAAGTTGAATATAGACTTGCAATGGCACCCAGCAGTACCATTACTAGGTATATACCCAGAAGAAATGAGAGCAGTGACATTAACAGACAGATGCACACCAATGTTCATAACATTATTAATGATATTTAAATTTTGGAAACAGCCCACATGTACATCAACTGTTGACTGGAAAAACAAATTGTGGAGTATACACATGATGGAATATTATGTAGCAATAAGAACAAGTGAAGTCATGAAACATATCACAACATGGATGAACATGGAGTATATTTTGTTGAGTGAAGGAAGCCAGATACAAAAGGACAAATACTGTATGATTGACCTATTATGAACTATATATATATTAGGTGAAATAGAAATATATATTGTGTGAAATATGAATATAGGTAGAATTACATATATAAGACCATTTTTCTTTGAAGCTGGGCAAATGTAGGTTAATAGTGTAATATGTTAATATCAGACAAAAAAATCCCAAAAGATAATACTAAGTGAAGGAGATGAGACATATTACATATTGTATCATTCCATTTACTTAAAACATAAATAGAAATCAATTTATAAAGATGAACGGTGTTTAGTATATTGTTGTTCTGAGGAAGGAATGCTAAAGACGTGGAGCCTTTCCTTTTGAAGTAATGAAATTGTTCTTGAATTTTTGAGATGATGAATATATAACATTGTGATTATAATAAAAGCCATTGATTATACACTTTGGATATAATAGACAGAAACAGTAGCTATAAACAGTCGAGGTAGCATAGAGAGATTGAGGTGTGAGAAATTTTCTTGTTTGTCTGTTTTATATTAGTAGTAGTATTGAAATAATGAAAATGCTTTATTAATGATTGAAGTGATGAATGCACAACTATGTTATTATAGCAAATACCATTGTTTGTCCACTTTGGATGAATTATATGCTGTAGTAATATGTATCAATAAAATCGATTTGTTAAAAATTACTCCCACCTATTGTAAAGACTGTTTTAAGGCAAGAGTTTATATGGGAAAGAGTGCCTACAAAGAATTAACATCCAAATGGCATATAAGTGTGGCAACAATATAATCTCCTTGTAGAAGAAAATACAGTGGGTTTTCATGTAAACACACAAAGTCCTGTCCTAAATGCCCCTTAATATGTTTTGGAGTTCTGTTTTACAGATATCTACAGAGGTAGTATCTAGTTTATGTAAACATCCATGAAAAATTTCTCCATTATTTATGGATTACTGCCTGGGAGGGATATCCACCTCTAGGTCCACCCTTGACAACCATCACCTGATGCCAGATGGTGTCACCTCTTCCTTATGGTATGCTTGTTGCCAATATCATCCACAGCCAAGATTGTACAGATTCCTTGCACTGTCTCACCCCCTATTGGCAAGCTAAGCATTATATCTTTAATATCACACAGCAGAGACAACTTTCCAACATTTATAGGGCTTTTGTTTGCCTAAGACCCTGTCCCCCTACATAGTAATAAGGGCTAATGCAACAACAAATAGAATTACTAGCCCAGGTAAACTTATATAACTTCCTAGCCATAGACTACTTCTTGATCAAGTAAGGGAATGTCAACAGCATAAGACACACCTCCTACTAAATGTATATTAATAATTTGGGGCAGATCAAAATCAACTTATGAAAGATGGTTCAAGAGATCAGGATGTTTCATAATATAGCCAAGGTTTTTCAACAAGTATTGTAGATGAGAAAATAATCTCCCATATCTTCTTCTAGTTACACACTTAAAAAAAAAAAAAACATGGAATTGGCTTCACAGAGGCTTCCAGCTCTTGGTTTTATGATTTATTAGAAGTTTTGTAATCACCAACATCCTCAAGTACCTTATACACTGCCTCAATAATGCTATGCATCTGGCCATAATTATATCAGCCACCCAAACTTCCCACATCATTCAAATGTTAGATACCAATGCACAAAGGAATGGATTGTCAAATCCATCAAAAAAAATTGTGCTGTCTCAGAATCCACTTTATATGGTAAGCCAATTCCCCCAACACTGAAGTTTAGCCTAGTTAATAGACAACCCTCTAGCCTGGGGGCATAAACTCCCACAGAACCTGAACCCAAACCTGTACCTGCAGCAGAATCCACATATCTCACCCAAAAGTGAAAACTGGTCACAAATGATAAGCTTCAACTCACTGGAGTCAAAACCCCAGTTGCTTCACCTTTTTGTGCACATCTGCTTTATATTAAACAATCTGTCAGTCCCATGGGAAATCGACTTCTCTCCTCCCCTGGGCCACAATACTGGCAAAAGTCCTTGGTTCTATCTTGCTCTGCTTGTGTGTTCCCCACCTAATGCTTGAACCACCAAAGCCAGTCATACGTACCCTTGGCCAATCATGGAATCCCTCTTTCTCTGGGACCTGTGCACAACAAACTGTCTTTTCTCATCTGTTATTGTCTTGGCTTCCCATTGTGCCACACTTGACATTCTCCTGGACCCAAATTTAATTCCAACTTGTATAATTTGAAACAATTCAAAAGTGCAATACAAATATACTTGTGTATTTAAACTGTTCATTGTCTTCACTGTGGTAGTGAAATTTTGTATAACAAACTATAGCTGTGATAAAAATTTTATAGAACTTAATGCACAAATGCCTAAATCAATCCAAGAAAAAAACATGAGGAAATCTGAATAAGATCAGTGGATTTTATCAATGTCAGTAACTTTGCTGTTATAGTTTTGCAAAATTTGAGCATTAGGGGAAACTTGGCAAACACTACTGCATGTCTCTTATGTCTTACAACTGCATTTATCTCAATAAAATTTTCAAATAAAAGTATCTGGTTGCTAAACTATTCTGTTACATTAAATGTTTAAGTAATGGCTACCTTTGGGAAGACAGGAATGGAGTGTGACCAAGATAAGACATAGGGAGGTCTCTTTCTTCATTTGGAAGGGAAATTTAAAAATGACACTAATTTTTGAAATTTATCAAACTCTCACTATATATGTATATGTTCATTGAATGGTATTTTAAAATAATCTAGGGAAGGAAAATATGATAGGAATTAATTTATTCTGGTTTGTTAAAGATGGTATGATTAGAGAATACAAATGTAGCTTCTACAGCCTTCCATTAAGTGTTTGTTCTGAGAATTCATTTGGAAGACATGAGTTGAGAATACCTCCATACATGTGACTGCTATAATCCAGGTTACTGAGCCTGAGGGTCTCATATAGAGCAGCCCCTTGTGGTCATTCCCAAAAATTACCTCAATTTGTGGGAAAGGGGGGATTCATAGCAGGGTAAACAATCTGGTTGCCCAATACAATAGCCTAATTCATGTAGACACCCTTCTATCATTTTTTCAGTGACATCTACAAATGGGGGTACTTCAACCAGTCATTTGAAGAACTTCGGATAAAAATGGGGTTTCCCAAAAAAAGAAGAAATTCTTGACTGAGTTTCCAAACTGCCAGTCTGCCGTAGTAGATTTTGGACTTAGCCTCCACAATTATCTGAGCAAATTTCTTAAAATAATTTTCTATATATCTCTATCACTCTTATACATATATAAAAATTTATCCATCTATCTCTATCTATAATCTATGTATGTATGTATGTATGTATGTATGTATGTATGTATGTATCTACCTACCTACCTTCTATGTCATTTATCTATCTATATATCCCTACCTCCCATTGTTTTTGTTTCTCTGAAGAGTTTTGACTGATACAATGGCCTGATTCCATCCACCCTCAAAATGCTGCTATACTTTCTTAACCCTAATCCTAACCTTGGGGTGAGAGATTAGCCCCAGATTCCCAGATCTTACTATTTTCTTGGGAATAGTAAGTTTAATTCTTGTCCTCTGAGAAACAGAGGGCTATATTTACAAGAGATTTATTGGGAGGGATTCCTATGAGGGAAAAATAGAAGGAAGTAGAGGCAAGTAGAGCCATCAGACTATGATGCAAGTCTGACCCAAATTAATGAAATAAGGAAGGATGAGAGACAGAGTTCAGGATTCTCAGAGTTATGATCCTGAGTAAAATAGAGTCACTTCTTTGAATATTTATTGATCTAAAATTGTGAATTTATTCAGTGTAGCCTCAATTGAGGATTTAGGTGTTTTTTTTTTTTCTTTTTCTTTTTTGCAGACAGGATTTGGTTTCTCCCTATCAGGGGCCGCTTCCAATGTTAAATCACCTTGGCCATGATGTTTGAGGCTTTGTTTTGGCCTATTTAACCACATAAAAATTGATGGCAATGTAAACATTATTTTTCTTTGCTTAGTCATGCAATAAAACTCCAAATCTTGTATACTGGCAGAGCACTAATGTGTTATTTTTAATTTCTAAATAATATTCCTTTTTGTAGATATCATTTTTCTGATAGGTATTCAATTTATTTTCAATTTTTCTCTCTGATAATCAATAGTAATAAGCTTCACTGCTAAGACAAACTTAATGGAGTTAAAGTGTTGGCTTAGTGTGCAATGTGTGTTTTCATTTTCTCATTTTAATATGAAAAGGATCTGCCATTCAGTTGAAAAACATTTATTGATTACTTGTATGACCTAGCTAATTTTGTTCGCTCTGTGCTAGGACAGTTAGCAAACTAAGAAATACTCTCATGGAATTTAGGGTCATGGGCTCAATGCCTGACATAGGTGCTAATCATTAGATTGAAAAGTTGTACAGTTTTTTTTATTATTATATTTTTTATTGTAGTATATTATTCATACATGAACAGGCATAAACAATAATTGTGTAGTAAAGATTGTGAACTTACATTGAGGGTGGTGGGCCACACTGTGGGAGATGTTTGTGTAGGATGTGGTGGGAGGTGTGGGAGGTGGGCAACATGGGAATCCCAGTGGGTTCCGTGTAATATTTTGGGTAATCTAAGCACCTCTTAAAATATATGTATATATATAAATAAATAACATTTTTGTAAGCAAATACACATATATGCATATATATTTATATATCATTTTGCAAATGTTTTTATGTATTGTGAGAATTTTGATTTTTACCCATAATAAAAAAAAAAAAAAGATTGTGAACTTACAAAATAAACATATATAACAACATACATGGGTCTCATACATCACCCCTCCCCCACACTTTGCATTGTTGTGAAACATTTGTTACAAACTATGCAAGATCATCGTCAAAATATTACTAACTATAGTCCCTAGTCCCTATCTTACATTTGGTGTATTTTCCCCCCAAACCACCCTATTTTTAAAAAATATATCTTATTAGAGTTTGTGAACTTGCAAAACAATCATACATATGTGTAGAATTCCCATCCAAAACTCCTTCACCAACATACTACTCCAAGCTGGAACATTTGTTACAGATTATGATATAATATCATCAGACTTTTAGCACCAACCATGGTCTATAGCATATATTTGGCACACTTTTTCCATAAACCTCCAGTATCAAGACAGTGCATCTTTGGCATTGATGCAAGAATATTATAGTATTGATGAAAACCACAGTCTATACCTCTCACCACTTGTAGTTTTCCCATGCTTCTCCACATTCCCGCCACCCTGCAATAGTGATGTACATCTACTCTAGCTCACAGATGGGCACAATTCTTATCCACCTCTGGGTTCACTGTGTAATTCAGTCCCTAGATTATTCTGTAGCTTTCTTTCAATTAACATTTACTTCCTCAGACTACCCTTTCCAGACATAAACCTATTGCTACTCATTATAATGTGTTACCATCAACTCTATCCATTTCCACACTTTTACAGTCAAGTTAATTAAAGCTTCTACATACCTTAAGCATCAGTAGTTCTTCTCAACCCTCCTCTTATATCCTAATACCCTATATTCTAAGTTTTAACTCCATGTGTTTATTCTTAGTATTTAGTTCATATTAATGAGGCCAGGCTATGTTTGTTCTTTTGTGTCTAGCTTGCTTCGCTTACTATAATGTCTTCAAGATTCACCCATGTTATCACATGTGTCCCAATTTAATTTCTTCTTAGAGCAGCATAGTATTCCATCTTATGTACATACACATTTTGTTTATCCATTCATTGGTTGATGCACACTTGGGTTCTTTCCATCTTTTGGCAATTGTGAATAACACTGCTATGAACATCAGTGTGCAAATGTCTGTGTCATAGTTTTTAATTCTTCTTGATAGATTCTTAGTAGAGTAATTTCTGGATCATATCAAGTTCTGTATTTAGCTTCCTGAGTAACTGCCAAACTCTCTTCCACAGAGGCTTAACCATTTTACACTCCCACCAACAGTCAGGAGTGTTCCTATTTCTACACATTCTATCCAGGACTTATAGTTGTCTGTTTTTTTTTCAATAATGGCCATTCTATGCGGTGTTAGATGATATCTCATTGTTGTTTTAATTTGCATTTCCCTCATAGCTAGTGATATGGAACAATTTCTCATGTGCTTCATGGCTATTAGTATTTCCTATCTGGAAAATGTCTAATTAAATCTTTTGCTTATTTTTTAAAATTGGATTTCTTGCTCTTTTATTGTTGAGTTGTATGATCTCTTCATGTTGAATTGAAATCAAACCCTTATCAGATATGTGATTTCTCAATATTTTCTCCCATTGAGTGGCTTGCCTTTTCATTTTCTTGATGAAGTCCTTTGAATAACAGAAGTGTTTAAATTTGAGGAGGTCCCATTTATCCTCATTTTCCATCATTGTTCATAGTTTGTTTGTAAGATTTAAGAATCCACCACCTACCACCAGGTCTTATAGATGTTTCTCTACATTTTCTTCTAGGAGCTTTATTGTACTTGCTTTTATATTTAGGTCTTTGATCTATTTTAAGTTAAATTTTGTATAAGGTGTGAGATAGGGGTCTTCTTTCCTTCTTTTGACTATGGATATCCAGTTCTTTCAGCACTATTTATTGAATAAATTGTTCTTTCCCAGCCAGGTGGGTTTGACAGGCTTGTCAAAAATCACTTAGCCATAGATGTTAGGCTCTGTTTCTGAACCATCAAATCTATGGTCTATGTGCCTATATGCTGACACCATGCAGTTTTTACAGAGGTAGTTAGGTAATATGATTTAAAGTGAGAGTCCTCCAAAATCACTTTTCCTTTTTAAGATATTTCTGGCTATTCAGGATCTCTTACCCTGCCAGAAAAATTTGATATATGTGTTTTCCATTAAAAAAAAATGCTGGTGGAATTTTTATTGGATTGCCTTGAATCTGTATATCAATTTGAATAGAAATGACATCTTAATGATATTTAGCCTTCCAATCCATGAGCATGGAATGTTCTTCCAATTATAAAATTGTTTTTTTTTTTTTAATTTCTTTTAGCAATGCATTATATTTTTCTGAATACAAGTGCTTTACATCCTTGGTTAAGTTCTTTCTGAAATATTTGATTCTTTTATTTGATACTGTAAATGGACTTTTTTTTCCTGATTTCCTCCTCAGATTGAACTTTACTATTGTATAGGAACACCACTGATTTTTGCATATTGATCTTGTATCCTGGCCCTCTACTGAAATCATTTATTAGCTCAAGCATCTTTGTTGTAGATTATTCAGTACTTTCTAGATATACAATCATATCATCTGTGAATAGTGAAAGTTTTAAGTCTTACTTTCTGGTTAAAAGCCTTTTATTTATTTTTCTTGCCTGATTGTTCTAGCTAGAACTTCTACCACTATATTGAACAACAGTCATGACAATAAACATCCCTGTCTTATCCATGATCTCAACGGGAAAGGTTTCAGTCTTTTACCATTAAGTACCATGTTAGTTGTGGGTTTTTCGTATATGGCCATTATAATGTTGAGAAAGTTTCCTTCAATTCCTATTTTTTGTAGAATTTTTACCAAGAAAGGATGATGTATTTTCCAAATGCCGTCAATCAATACGATCATGTGAAATTTCTTCTTTGATTTATTAATGTGGTGTATTATGCTGATTGAATTTCTTGTGTTAAACCAGCCTTGCATGCCTGGTATAAAATGCCCTTGATCATGATGAATAACTATTTTAATGTGTTGTTTGATTCAATTAGCAAGAATTTTATTCATCCGTATTCTTTAGAGAAATGAGTCTGTAATTGTCTTTGTTCACAATATATTTGTCTGGCTTTGGTATTAGGTTGATATTGGCGTTGTAGAATGAGTTCAGTAGCATTCCTTCTTGTTCAATTTTTTTTGGAAGTGCTTGATTAAGATTGGTATTAAATCTTCTTTGAATGCTTGCTAGAACTCACCTGTGAAACTGTGTGGTCCTTGGCTTTTCATTTTGGGGAGCTGTATGATGACTGTTTCAATCTCTTGTGATGGTTTCTTGAGGTCTTCTCTTTCCTCTAAGGTCAGTGTAGGTGGTTTGTACATTCTTAGGATTTTTTGTATTTCATCTACATTGTCTAGTTTTTTGGCATAAAGTTGTTCATAGAATCCTCTTATGATCTCTCTTATTTCTATGGATTCAGTATTAATTTTTCCATTTTATTCAGATGGAAGTATATTGTGCTTCTTGGACATGGAAATCTATGTCCAATAGGGTTGGGAAATTTTCTACCATTATTTCTTCAAATATTCCTCTGGCCACATTTCCCTTCCCTTCTCCTTCTGGGACACCCATGACACATATGTTTGCACATCTCTTGATGTCATTTATTTCCCTGAGAACTTGTTCAATTGCTTCTATTCTTTTCTTCATCTGTTCTTTTGTATATTTGCTTTCATAAGTCATGAATTCAAGCTCACAAATCCTTTCTTCTGCTTCCTCAAATCTGTTGTTATATGCCTAAAGTTCAGTCTCTGTAGGCCAAAAGAACATGCCATTGTCCTGAGAGGCTGTGGAGACACCAACCCCCTCCTATCATATTGGGGGTGGGGTTAGATCCATAGGTATGCCACAGTCCATTCCTTGCGGGCCAATATCTGCCATTGCCCAGAAAGGATGTGGAGTGAGTGTAGGTCTACAAGTACCCACCAGTCCAGGTTCTGTGGGCTAAAAGCAGCTGCAGTTACACAGAGAAACTGTGTAAACACAGTCCATCTCTTGTCCTATTTGGGATAGGACTGGAGTGAAAGGTGCCCAACAATCAAGTTCGTGCAGGCAAAAAATGCATGTAACTGCCTTGAGAGGCTGAGGGAATAATAGCCCCTTCTTAAACTATGGGGGGCAGAGGTTGAGGTGGACTCAAAGGCACTCATAAAACCAGTTCCTGTGGGTTGAAAATTCCTGCCATGGACCAGAGAGTCCAAGGATATCCAGCACCTCTCCTGTCCTATTGGGAGGAGGGCATGCAGTCCCAGGGGACTGACTATTCAGTCTGTCCCAGAAGAGAGCACTTGCAGCTGCCTGGAGAGATTGCTGTAGGTCCCACCAGCTTCCTTTCTGCTGGAGGTGGCGCTGGACCCTAGGCTACAGCTGAACTCTAATCTTGGTGGAAAGAAGCCAATCCCTAACTACACTGACTTTTCAGTGAGCCAGGCTTCCTGTCATGCTGGGGTTGGAGCCAGTATGGTGGCTACTGGACTCTTTCCAACCTGGACAGGTTCAAACCTTAGCTGTTTCTAGGATTATATTTTAACCAGCTGAGTCCACTAATCAGTAGTTGAAATCAGTGGAAAATTGATTTTTCTTCCACCTTTTATGAGTAATGAAGCTGTTGAACCCTAAATTAGCCTATTCATAGGCCTTTATGGCAATCAGAGTAACATAGAGAAGAAAATTTTCCACTGTCCCCTAAGTGTCCTATCTGAAAAGCACAAAACCTCCCCTCCCTTGAACAATCTTGCAAGAACGTATCAACCCTGCAGCTATGCTCCAGACTATCAGGACGTTCTGTGCAAATGCTAGCTAACTGCCAAAATCCGCTTCTGTACATCCTGCTTTCTTGCAAACTGCGTCTGCAACCCCCTATAAAAGGGAGCCATTTTAGAACCTCGGGGCTGCAGTTCTCTCCTGCATGAGATGTGCTGCAGACACCTGTGGGCTTAGCTCAATAAACTTCATAAAAGTGGTTAAAGTCTGAGTGTGGTTGATCTCCTGGGTTATAACAAAGCTTCTAACTCCAGCTATGGAATAACACTTTCAGTGTAGGATGGGCACCAGCCTCTGTAGCATGGCTTGCAGTTTACCAGAGAGGTTGTGCACACACACCCCAGCTACATCCTTGCCAGTGGTGGCACTGAGGTTTAGGCTAGACCTGCAATCTGACCTGGTAGAAAGAGCCAGTCCTTGCCAGCACTGTGATTTTCAATGAGTCCCACTTCCCTTCAGGATAGGGGCAGAGTCAAAATGGCAACTACCGGCCTCCTTCTGACCTAGACAGACTCAAAGTTTAGTTCTTCCTAGGATTATACTTTAGCCCACTGAATTCACCAATCAGTACCTGAAATTGGTGCTACATGGTGTCTTCCTACCCCATTTTTTTGGATATGGGGCTTCCAACCCCTGCCTTGGAATAGATCCTAATTTGGCTTGCACCATTGGCTCCAATCTCCATGTTAGGGCCCTGTTCATGAATCCTCTTTGTAGAAGGGCAGTCTCCTTCTTCCATACTTTCAAGGATGTTTCAGGATACTCTTCTGATCTCTTAAGGCACCCAAACACACACTCTAGGTATCTCTGGGTGAAAAGCAACTGCCCTGCATCATGAGCTGATTCCAGGATCTTCTCACTCTGTCACAGTCTTGGCTTCCCCCAATTGAACAATATTTTTGATTGTTAAACTAGTGCCACATAGACATGGGATGGAATTATTCTCCAAAGGAAAGGATTCTGCATTCCCAGAAAGAAGGTTGCTATGACAGCAAGCAGTGCTGGAAAATAGGAGACCTTAACATAGTAAAAAGTAAAGAAACTGAAAAATGAACATCCGTAGTGCAAGATATTTCATACAAATATTTCATGGTGTATATTGAAATTAGTAGTCTCTTTAACCTGTCTATTTCTTCCAACATAATAGAATTGGCATTATGCTATGTGCCAAAATAAGCATTATTCCTTACCAATCATAATGTACATAACAATAGTTTAATGTTCTTTTAGTTTCCCTTTTTTAATTTGACTGCTAGCTTCTGATATTACTGTATGCAGAAATTAAAACTTTTACTTATTTTTTTTATATTATTCTGTTTCTAAAGCAAAAACTAATGGGTGAATAAATATTATTTGATTTAATTTATTTTATGGGTTAATGCACAAGCCAGGATATTTTATTAATCTTTTGTGAAGAAATCTTTACATGCTTATTTGAAATTTAAATATGCTAGGCAGATACAACAATTGAAAATACATTCCATCAGCACAGAGGAGTATTTAAGTCATAATAAATATATTTAAAGAATGTTTAAAATCAATTAAAGTTAAGAAAAATTTAAAAATTCAGTTCTTACTGAAGTGTATGAACATTAATTTCACTTAATAAAACTTCTTTGAAATATGTTTAGACCACAAAACAAATAAAATCAAATAATTGACCATGAATATTTACACACATATAACAGAAAGATCACAAGTATTTATTGACTTTTCAAACACCACACAATTTTCATTAGGTGTTGTGAAATAAAAATATTGGGAATTTTACATTTAGAAAAGATACCTTTCCAATTTCTTTTTCAATGCCCCCAAAACATCCTTGTTTCTCAGGCTATAAATAAATGGGTTCAATGTAGGGGTAACGATGGAAACTAACACTGATACTGCCTTGTCCTGACCAGGGCTGTGTGAGGAAACAGGAGTCATGTAGGTGAAGATGGATGGGCCATAAAAGAGTCCCACAACCATCAGGTGGGAGGAGCAAGTTGCCAGCACTTTGTTCCTCCCTTTGTGGGAATTCATACGTAAGACAGTGAGGAGGATGATGGTGTAGGAGGAAAAGATAACAAAAGGAATAAGGAGCAATACAATGCCTTTCACAAAAATTGCCAACTTATGTGAAGAGGTATCCTGACAAGATAAACTCAAGATAGCCATGACTTCACAGTAAAAATGTTCTATCTCCTTGTGGCCACATTTTGGTAAGTGCATGGTATACATAGCCTGGACTAGAGCATTTAGGACACTACTAACCCAGGACCCCATCACCATGTTCTGGCATACCCTCTGGTTCATGATGACCGAGTATCTCAGGGGATGGCAGATGGCTACATAGCAATCACAGGCCATTACAGGCAAAAGGATACACTCAGCGCCCCCCAGCATAAGAGGGAAAAATATCTGGGTCCCACAAGCTATGTTTGAGATGTTTTTCTTCCTTGAGAAAATGTCCTTGATAATCTTGGGGACAGTAGTGGAGATGAAGAGCAAGTCTATGAGGGATAGCTGGCTGAGAAAGATGTACATAGGCGTGTGGAGCTGGGAATCCAACAGGATGAGGAAAATCATGGTGGAATTCCCAGTGAGGGCAGCAGGGTAGATGAGGATGATTCCACCGATGAGGAGGTCAGCATGCTTCATACTGGGGAAGAGTCCCAGAATAAAATCCATTCCTTCTGTCTCATTTTTTCCCACCACTATTTTAAGATAACTGATTGAACTGAAAGGTAATATGTAAAAATAAGCACTCATAATGAATTGTATCTTAATTTATTTTCTTTTTCTTTGAGTAAGTATCAAAACCTCTGTTGGGGTACATCATTTTGGTGTATTATTTAGGATTCTCAAATTCAGTGAAGCATTAGTTACATTCAAAACTTTACTACAGAGTGAAAACCATAAAATCATATAAACTGTATGTGTCATCCCTTTCATTTGTCAAAGGGATGCCAGTGCAATAATGCCACAGTCCTTTATTGTAAAGTATATATTAATCTTATATGATTTATTCTCTGTATACCCAGCATACTTCATGCACAAAAATGAGCATTCTAAGTCCCTTCCTGCTTGCTGAATGCACATTGAACATAAATTAATGCTTTCTTTTCCTTTCTTTTCTTTTTTTAAACTCAAGTCACTCCTTTCTTCAGCAATTGGGTAAGGTCATGTTATTTAACAATGCAGAAAGCAAAGTAAGGGGAGGTTTGTTTTCTCCCTCCAATCACTACCAATTTTGGTAGACAAATGTTGGATATGTTGGAGCCTCATTGTGGAAGGAGTGTAGATATCCAGTTCACATTAAGTCATTATTTGAGCAGGAATTAAATTTTGTTTATGTGATTAAGCCTTTAAATTTTGGTGTTTTTTTTAAATTATAGCAACTCATATGATCCTAATATTCAATGAATATAGGAGAATATATATTACCCTTTAAATGCATGTGTGTGAATGGTTGAGTATATTATTTTAGCTTAAAATCTAATATATGCTCCCTCACTCATATTAGAGATAACTCATCAATGCTAACTTCTATTCAAAATTCATCATTGGAACAGAGTTTAATTGGAATCACACATTAATCATTTGTTCACCACTCTCATTCCAGGCTTTGCTGGTGTACCTGGGACAAGGTTCCAGGGAAACTCTTCTCTAAAGTCTTCCCTGACATCTAGTGTTCATCAATGCTATGGCTGTCAAATTCTTAAATTGATTGATCCCTAATCAATGCACTCTACATCTGCATGTTACAGAATGTGCTCCTCAACTGTACACTGGTCAATGTGCAGAACATTCATACACATTAAAGTATGTAAGTGATTAGATTGTCCCTGAAGTTTCATCTGCAGTTTCTAGGCTCTGAATTTTACACACAGACATATTAATATGACTTTTATCCTACATCCTAGATGATAAAGGAAAAGCTTAAGAATTATAAAATGATATGGATTGCTGGCTTATGTAGATTCAGTACATTTATTGCACAATCTTAATTTAATTGCTGTTCATCTGGTCAAAATATAATATCCTTTTCATATCTATTTCAAACTGTCTTCTTATGCCCATTATTATTCTTTATTTCCAAAATATTTCTCCATTCTCAAATATATTTTTATAAAAATACAATATTATGAAAACTCATAAAACACCAATGAAATATGATGACTAAGTTCTGGAAATGGATAGAATGATGGTTGCATAACACTGTGAATTTACACAAATGAATTATCCACTTTAAAATGGGAAATAATGTGTTAACCATACTTTAATACAATAAAAAGACATAAAATACTTAGGGTAACACCTAGATAAAACCATTTCTGTTTTGTTGGTATTACTTGCATTATTTTTGTAGATATGTATACATGTATATATAACGACATGTTCACATTAAAATAAATCTTCCTTAATCTGTCTCATCACATTCCATCAAAAAAGTGCAAGGTCATTTTCAAATGGCAGAAATTAATTTAAGTATTTTTAATGCAATTTTTAATATATAATCTTACTCTTGTTAGACTTTAATGCTGTTTCCACTGGTTTCCCTTATATTTAAAGCAAACTTACATGAACATCTTTAAGTAAATTACTAATTCTTTTTCCTCTTCAGTATGTTTTTCTGAAGTTAGAATTAAAATCTTTTTTCTAATTGAATTTACACATTTCCATAGGGTCCTTAAGAGGGCTCTCTTTCTTGCAGAGAAGCTTTAAGGATATGGGTCAGGGGAGTTCTACATCTGTGAAAATGCAAGATTTCTTGTATAAGGCTAGTACGGATGTTCTGGTAGTTTGCAAATGTCTTAGTATGTTTATTCTTGTTTTCTGTGGAAGTGATGCCAGGTAAGTTTTTGTGCTTAGCAGAGAACAAAGAGGCTGGTTTCTATGTCCTTTAGGCAGCCTTGTTTCTTCACAACACAGTTCCTCCATTCAGCATCTCAGGTGCTTGGGGATCCTAATGTCTCTTGATGTTATAATCAGCCTCACAACCAATGTTGTGGTCTTTCTCAAATAATCCAAATTGAAATTGAATGTTTCCCCATCTATTTTCTTGGTGATAGTGATTATATCACTCAGAATAAATCTGAAGATCCCTCACTCTGCTATGATATCCTTTTCTCAATTTAGAAAATATTTGAATTAAAATACATAGGCCAAGGTTCAAAGGATCTAAGTGATAATAATGTGGTGATTTGTTCATGAACAGTTCAGTAATGATGATGCAAGCTGACATCATTCAATACAGCATACGTTATTTCAACCACATAACTGCAAGAAATAAGATCTTCATAGATAAAGGAGCAGAGTTTAGACTTAGCAGTTAGACTACTGTGTTTATCCTTGAATATAGCAGAGATTTAAGTGTCACTTTTCCTGCTTCTAAATGAAAATGTAATAACAACCTTTAGTCTTTTTTCAAAATACAAGAAACAAAATATATGAGAAAAGCACTGTAAATTTTAGCTGCCTTGTATTATCGGTTAATTTTTGTGGTATTGAGAAAAGCATGTAAACTCACATTTGTTCCTTTTTATTGATGTCATGTGAACTATCTGCAACATTTCCTAGTGCCTCACATGATCCAGCACCATATTTTCATGTTTCCTATTTAAAAAATGCAATGTTCTGAGATGATTAATTTCACAATGCCAGCAATGCAGTCTGTCTCAAAGGCCTAAGTAACATATTCTGGTTTGATGAGTGTGGTTTTCTAAGAGTCCCAGTCTTAATTTTTCCTATTGGACATACCTCACTGTGATGTTCCATAGTGAGACTTCATTGCAATATTTATATTAAGACTGGGAACAAATGAACAATATTTATGAGATCTCTGATAGTAAAGTGACCTATGGGAGTCTTTTGTCTCTATGTGAAAAAAATCCTATGGGAGAATTTTCTCAAAGGTTCAACTAAACAAATTTACCAGAGACGTCTTTTTAAATAAATTGTTAGAAGAAAAAACAGTAATTTGCACAATCTCATAAGTAATTTACTCTTAACTATCATAGAACACAATTGCCTTACAACATTTATCAAATGTGTATCTGTATTTGGTAAAGTCAGGCTTGTCTACTCTGAAAATATTCACTCCTGCTGTTTAATATGCTTTTTTTTCCCCCATGAACCTATATGCTTATGGTCCAAGAGCTCTGAATATATCTTATCCTGGGTTTAATTCTCTTAGATTTATCACATTGATATAAAGTGATGTTGCCTCACATTAGACTATGAAATTAATGCTTATCATTCATTTGTTTACTTCCCTTAAAACTCTGAATTTTGAAACAACACACAACCATGGCCAAACTCTGCTTCCTGTCTGCCTAATAGAAGCTAGTGTTCTACCCCAAGAAGGGGATTCTTTACTGGGCCTCAGCTTATTTTAATGGGATGTCCCTTTGTATTTACTCTTTTTTTTTTTTTATTATGGGTAAAAATCAAAATTCTCACAATACATACAAACATTTGCAAAATGATATATAAATATATATGCATATATGTGTATTTGCTTACAAAAATGTTGTTTATATATATATATACATATATTTTAAGAGGTGCTTAGATTACCCAAAATATTACATGGAACCCACTGGGATTCCCATGTATTTACTCTTAACTATCATAAAGCACAATTGCTTTACACCATTTATCAAAAGTGTATCTATTGTTTATACAGAAATATATAATCAAGTAATTCCCATTCCCTTATATTCATAATTTATTTTTTTCATATGATTTTGTGTTTTCATTTTTTTTAAAGGATACTTCAAATATATAAATATTACAGAGAATAAAAGGGGATTCCCTTAGGCCCTGCTCCCCACACTTCACACATTTTCCCATTTAACAACATCTTTGATTAGTATGGCACATTCATTGCAAATGATAACATTTTGGACCATTGCCACTAAGCCTTGATTAGAATTTACATTGTAGTTTACAGTCTCTCCCATTCAATTCTGTAGGTTATGGCAAAATATATAATTACCTGTATCTTTCATTGTAATGTCATTCAGGATGATTGCCTAGTGACAAGAATGCCCCCCTATTAAACTAGTTTTTCACTCTGTCTACCTTCAGTCCATCCAGTGGCTAATGCGTTCACATCAGTGATATTTCCTCCATTGCTTGAATCAAAATAAGTCAGTAGTAGAATACTTGTATTCTACTTTCCTCCATAGTTCATTCCCCAATCCTGAGAATACTGTGGTGGTGTTACCACCTCCACCATTAATTGAGGTGGACTTTGATCTCATATGACTGATGGAATGGACTCTCTTACTTACAATTGTAGACACTCTTAGTTCCTTGGTATGATGTTTATCCATCATCTCCCCCTTATTAGTGATCCTGGGTGAGACTAATGATCTGGAAAGGAGGGGTTGCAACTCTGTTGATTTTTCAGGGCCTAGCTGGCACATGGACAGCCCAAAGAGTTAAGTCTCTTGTATGAACATCTACCAACATTTGTACTAATTATAAGTTCAAATAGAAGGAGGGAAGAGCCATGTGTGGGGAAAATACAACTGAGTCCTACTTTGTCACTCTGGGGAGTCATAAATTTCAAAGTAGGGCCCATTGGCAAGGGACAAAATTCCTGAGTTGTCCTCCTTTACTCTAGTGTCTGGATATTTGAAGAGCCCAAAGGAGCTCTGCTATTTGGGGTAGAATCTACTTTGGCAGGCAATGAGATCCTGCTGAGATGTGTGTAAGTGTTACCTCTGAAATGACCTGCAGACTAATTTTGAAGACTCATTTGTTGTATAAATGAGCCATATAAACTCATTTATCTTTAACTTTTCCCCCTTTTCATCAAGGTCTTTTTTTCTTCCCACTCCATTTCTTATTGGTACTTGGTAGCAATCTCTCAGTGCCAGGGAGGTTTATTCCCAGGAATCATGTCCCATGCTGAGGGGAAGTTATGGCATTTATTTGTTGAGTTTGGCTTAGAAAGAGGTCACATTTGAGTAATAAGATTGCTCCCAATAGGTAACTCTTAGATACCCTATAACACTAGGCTAAGTTTAAATTTCAAGAGCAAAACCTCATAAGTATAGTCATCAGTTTCAAGGGCCCATCAGTGTGCCATGCTCCTTCACTAGTCATTGCCCCTGTATTTGGGAGATTGATGCCATTCCATTAAAGAATGTGGCAGAGCTCCCAGGATGGGGATTTTATAGTCTTTGGGTTATTGTGTGACTTGCCAACCACTGTGGCAATTCCCTATGAACTTTTGTAAACACTTATATGCCTTATATGTATGCCCAGGTGAACTTCCTCCTATGTATCCCCCATCACTGATACTCCACTCCCATGGTCCTGCCCTACTACAGTTGTAACCCTTCTGTGATTCAAAACTTCTTCAAAATTGAAGCAAATAAAATAGCCAAATACAATTAATAAGAAAATGAAATAATAATGATAGTTTTAAACATAACAAATAAAATAAAGAAAAAAATTAAAAACTAAAACTAAAATAAAATTTAAAAATTAAGATATTAAAAAATAATGAAAAATAGTTTTTAAAAATTTGAAATTTTGCATTTCATCACTGTAAGATCTGTTTTCCTGTGTACAGTGACATTTTCTTCCATTTATTCCCCCAGTGTCTTACTTTTCTTCATTTTTTCTTCCAAAACGTTTTAGATCACAGTAAAATTACACATAGAAAAGAGGGGACTCCCATTTACCCAACATTTTCCTTCTTTCACCCCTTCCCATATTAGTAACCTTTTTTTTTTTTAAGTGAATGGTACATTTGCTACCCCTGATATATAAATATTGAGACATATCTACTAACCATGGTCAATGGTTTACATTAAAGTTAACATCTTGGACTATACATTTTTAAAAACTATGGATGAAATTTAACATGGCCTGTATCCATCATTGCAAGATCATGTAGAACAATTCCATCTCCCCTAAAACACCCCCTCTTCCATCTATTTTATTCCTCCCTTCCCCTTCCCTTGAGTCTCCCACAGCAACCACCAGACTTCACTCCTTGAAGAATAAGATTCATAGTTACTTACAACAACACTGAGAGCTTGACACACTTGTTTGTCCTCCTCTATTAGGAACAGCCAATGCTCTTGAAGGACTCCTGCTTGTATGTTTAAGAATATAGCAGGCCTCCCCTGGAAGGGAGTCCAAATCCTTCCCACTCATTATGTGGCTCTCCACTCACTGATACATCGCACTTTGTCAAAATGATCACTTGCATACTCCCTAGAAGCCTGCCACAGATGCACCCTTTCCAGAATGCCCCCCATCAAACACCCTAAACCAGTAACCATTCTTTGTCATATTGCCAAAAGAGCTTTCCCTACATTGTAGTTTCAACTATGTTCAACCAAAACACAGTGTTCACCTGCTCCCTACCCTACCCCAGCCCCAGTTTCATGGACCATCTTACCCACCACCCTTACGCTATCCACCTATCAAAACTGCACCACCCAACCCAGTATTATCACTACACCTTATTCATATTCCTTTACTGCTCAACTACACACTTCCACTTTATCAGAGATTTTGCCAGGATGGGCATTGGTTCACACCCTTCTCCCTCTCAATTTCCTGTAAGCCTATCTTCCAGACAGTAGGTCTGTGTGTTTGCTCAATTTGCTCAATTCATATCAGTGAGGTTATGTAATATTTGTCCTTCAATGTCTGGCTTGCTTCACTCCACATCAGGTCCTCAAGATTCATCCATATTTCCCCATGTGTTAGCACTGTATTCTTTCTTACAGGTGAGTAATAATCCATCATATGTATATAGCATATTTTGTTTATCTTTTCATCTTTTGATGGGAATTTTGGTTGATTCCAACTTTTGGCAATAGTGAATAAAGCCATTATGAACACTGGTGTACATATATCTGTTCATGTACTTGTTTTCAATAATTCTAGGTATATACCCAGCAGTGGATTTGCTGGATCATAAGGCAGATCTATAGTTAATTTTTTGAGGAACTGCCAAACAGTCCTCCACAAAGCCTCCACCTTCTACATTACCACCAGCAGTGTAGGAGGGTTCCTTTTCTTCCACATCCTCTCCAACACTTGTATTCCTTTGATTTTTTTAATAGCCACCAGTCTCTAATCATTGTTATATGATGCCTCATTTTAGTTTTATTTGCATTTCCCTAATAGCTATGATGTTGAGCATCTTTTCATGTGATTTTTAGTCATTTGTATTTCTACCTTCAAAAAAGGTCTAGTTAGATAACTTGACCATTTTTTAAATGGGTTGATTTTTTTTTTATTTTTGAGGTGAAGGATTTCTTTATATATGATGGATATTTGGCTCTTATCAGATATATGGTTACTAAACATTTTCTATCATTGGGTAACCTGAATTTTCACTTTATTGACAGTCTCCTTGAGATGAAAAAGTTTTTAATTTTGAGGAGGTCCCATTTATTTATTTTTTCTTTCACTTTTCATGTTTTTGGCATGAAATTCATGAATACATTTTCTATTACAAGATCCTGCTGATGCTTCCCTATATTAACTTCCAATGTCTTTATGGTCTTGGCTCTTATAATTAGATCCTTCATCCATCCTGTGTTAATTTTTGTATAACGTATAAGATGGTGTTCCTCTCTCATTATTATGGATATGGATATCCAGTTCACCGGGCACTATTTGCTGAAGAGGGCATTCTCACCCAGTTCAGTGTCCTTGGTGGCTTAGTTGAATATCAGATGTCAGCTTATCTGAGATGCATATCAGAACTCTCATTTCAGTTCCATTAGTCAGTATGTCTATCTTTGTGCCAATACCATGCAGTTTTGACCCCTGTAGCTTTACAGCATGTTTTAAAATAAGGTAGTGTGATTCCTCCAGTTTCACTTTTGTTTTGCATGTTTTTGGATTTCTGGGGTCTCTTACCCATCCAAATAAATTTCACAGTTATTTTTTCCAATTCAGTGAAAAATGCTTCAGTGATTTTTATTAGGATTGCATTAAATCTTTTGATCAGTTTGGTAAGGTAGACATCTTAATGGTGTTTATTCTTCCTATCCATGGACAGGGAAAATTCTTCCATCTATTTAAGTCTTCTTTGATTTCCTTTAACAGTGTTATGGATTTTTTTGCATCTAAGTCATTTACATCTTTGTTTAAATTTAGTCCAAGGTGTTTGATTCTTTTAGTTGTTAATGTAAATGGAAGTATTTTCTTAATTTCTTCCTCAGATTGCTCATTTTTGGTGTACAGAAATGCTACTAATTTTTGCATGTGGATCTTCTAACCTGTGACTTTACTGAAATCATTCATAAGCTATAGAAACTTTTTTTAGATTTCTCAGGGCTTTCTCTGTACAGGATCATGTCATCAGCAAATAGTGACATTTTTACTACTTCCTTTCAAATTTGGATGCCTTTTATATCTTTTTCTTGCCTAAGTACTGGGGTAAGTACTTCTAACACAATGTTAAATAGAAGCAGTGAAAGTGGGCATCTTTGTTTTGTTGCCAATCTTAGAGGAAAAGTTTTAAAATTTCAGCATTGAATATGATGCTAGCTGTCAAATTTTCATATATACCCTTTATCTTGTGGAGGAAGGTTCATTCTATTCCTTTCTTTGTACTATTTTTATCATGAATTTTTGCTGTATTTTGTCTAATGCATTTTTTTGCATCTATAGAGAATATCATGTGGTTTTTTTTCTTTCTATCTGTTTATGTGGTATATTATATTGATTGATTATTTTATGTGGAACCATATTTGCTTATGAGAAATGAAACCCACTGGCTCATGGTGTATAATTCATTTGATGTGTTTTGGAATAAGGTTAACAAGTATTTTTTGAGGATTTTACCTTCTAGGTTTATTAGACAGATTGGTCTATAGTTTTCCTTTATTCTGGTGTCTATGCTATTAGGGTGATTTGACATCATAGAATGAATTAGGCAATGTGATGTCCATTTCAATTTTTTGGAAAATTTTAAGTAAGATTTATGTTCCGTCTTTTGGGGAGGTTTGGTAGAATTCACCTATGAAGCCATCTGGTCCTAGGCTCCTTTTAGTTGGGGGGCTTTGATGAGTAATTCTATCTGGATTCTTGGGTTCCTCTCATCCCTGTTCTCCGTTTCTCTCCAGGCTCAGCTTCTCTGTTTCTTCCAGAAGGCCAGCTGTAGGCTATGTTGCTCTCTAGGCTTTGCCTCTCTCCAGAAGGCCAGTTATGATCTCTCATGTGAATAGCTCATCTCTTTTTCTGGGGCCTTCTCTCCTTCCTCATCAGAACTCAAACATCAAAACTTAAAACTCAAAAACTTCAACTCTTTCCTTTGCCAAGTCTTTTGTCTTTGAGACACCACCAACCAGGGGGCGGGATCAATGACCTAATGACATGGCCCAGTCATCACCCTAATCATAACTTAATCATACCCAGATGAACAAACCACTTTACAAGCATAATCCACTATCTATTTTAGGAATTCATAACTATATCAAACTGCCAAACTGCTACACTCCACCCTCTGAATTCAAAAAATACATTGTAATATTCAAAAAAACATTAAATCAGTATCAATGCAAGTCCATAATCAAATAATAATTAGTTTAAAGAAATACAGTTTGTCTTCAGGAAAAGTCCCTTCTTCTGTAGACCTCTGAAAGTTATAAAACCATTTAACTGCTTCCAAAGCACAATTAGAAAGACAAAGAATAAACATTTTCATTACCATAAGGAGAAATTGGGTTTTTAAACATGAGTAATGGGTCCCCTACTATTCAGTAAATCTTCAGGTCATTTTTCCTTCACTGTCAAAGTTTGAGAGTCATTCTTAAGATGATGGTTTCTTCTCCTTGGGGCCACATGGGAATCGACCCTTTCCACAGACTTGCCCAATGGCCATTTTCATGGTTCCACCCTCATCAAGCACCTGGATGTCGACCAAGCTCTAGAAATCACCCTCCAAGAGTGTTACAGTGGTTGCCACACCTTACCCAAACTTTGGGTTAGAGTCTTACCCCCCTAATACTGTGAGGTGAAGACAACATTCCCCCTAACCTTTGGCACACAGGCTCAAACCTACCAGAGCAATGAGTTGACCACCTGGCATTCCCTAATCCATGAAGGGCAGGTGCATCCCTCTCAGACCTATGGGATGCTAACCTTAACCTCTCCAATACTTGAGAAATGTTCCCCGTTATCTCTGCACCGAGGGGCATCAAAATTCTCTCAGATCTTTGGATAAGAACATCCATACTCTTCAACTGCTGAGGCAAACTCACCCCCTTTGTACACATGGGTGGGGTTCCTCTGTTGGCCCAAGGTGATGTCTTAATTCCAGATCTCAGCTTCCATGCTTTTCTTCTTAAATCTCTTTCTCCTTCAGTCTTTCCTTTCCATGTCCCTTTCAGTCCAATCTGACAATAGTTTTGTTCATACAGTGATCTCAAAATCCTTGTTGGTTTAGTATGCAAGAAGCAGAGGTCCAAGCTGTCAGACAGTAAGACTTTCCACAAGTCTTTCCATGATAACTATATCCTCAATTCTGATTTACAAGTTCCAAGTTTAGTTAAGCTTTCAAAAGGAACACTGTCATCTGGGAGCTTGATTTCTAGAGGTGTGGAATTTCCAGAATCAGTTTCTTTTTTCTTTGTGTCCAATAATTCAGCCCTGAGCTTATACCACTCATCTAACAATTTGCTGTAAGCCGCAAGGAGAATCCAAGCTGCAATTTCTGAATTTACTTTGGAAAGTTCTTCAGCTAAATTTTCAGTTTCACCATTTTCAAATTCTGTCTTCCATATAAAACAAGGAGTTAATCTTGCTAAGTTCTCTGAAACTTTAAAACATGGCTTACCTATCCTCCAGTATTCCATAGTAGTTTCATCATTTACTTCAAACACATAAAAAAAGTTTCTTTAGCATCCATATTACTATCAACAGTCTCTTCAAAGCACTGTAGGCCTTTTCCATCATGCACCTCACAATTCCTCCAAAAAATACCCCTTACCCATTTATAAAACTGTTCCAAAATTTTGGTAATTGCCAAAGCACTTCCCCACTTCTTGTTACCAAATTATTAGTCAACCAAAGGTGTGCTGATGCAAAATACCAATAATCAGTTGGTCTTTACAAAGGGTATTTATTTGAGGTAGTAGCTTACAGTTACCGGGCCATAGAGCATAAGTTTCTTCTTTCACCAAAGTCTTTTGTCACGTGTTTGAGCAAGACAGCTGTTGACATTTGCCATGGTTCAGGCTTCTTAAGTTCCTCTCTTCTAGGGGCTCATTTTCTGTCCTGACTCAGCTCCCCTGTTTCCTCCACAAGGTCAGTTGTAGACTATGAGGTTCCCTAGGCTTTGCCTCTGTCCACAAGCCCAGCTGTGAACTGTCATGTGAGTGGATCATCTCTTTTCCCAGGGCCTTCTCTCCTTCCTCATCTTAACTCTAACATCAAAACTCCAACTCAAAAACTCCAACTTTCTCCTTTGCCATGTCTTTTACCTTTGTGACCCCATGTACCAAAAGGCAGGGCACAAAACCCTACTGATGTGGCCCAGTCAATGCCCTAATCATAACTTAATCATACCCAGATGAACAGACTAGTTTACAAGCATAATCCAATATATATTTTTGGAATTCATAACTATATCAAACTCCCAAACTGCTACACTGGTTCACTGCCCCTTACTGATTTCAAGCTTTATTACATTTTCGTCAGGGAGATTGCTTTGTATAATTTTGGTCTTTCTGACTTAATTGAGAGTTGTTCTATGGCCTAGCTTGTGGTCTATCCTCAAGAATGATCCATGTGACCTTGAGAACTATGCATATTCCTCTGTATTTGGGTGTAATATTATGTATATATCTGTTAGATAAAGTTCCTTTAATGTATTATTCAAAGTCTTTGTTTCTTCATTGATTCTCTGTTGAGATGTTCTGTCTAATGGTGATAATGGTGTATTAAAGTTCCCCACTATAATTGTAGAGGCATCTATTTCTCCACTTAGTTTTTTCTAGTGTTTGCCTAATGTATTCTGAGGCACCCTGGTTTGTAGCATAAATGTTTATGATTGTTCTTTTTTCTCAGTAATTTACCCTTTTTATTAATATAGAGTGTCTTTCTTTGTCTCTTACAAGATTTCTCATTTGAAGTCTATTTTGTCTGTTAATATAACTACTCCCACCCTTTTTAAATTATTGTTTGTATTTAGAAATGTTTTCCAATAATTCACTTTCAGCTTTCTTGAATCCTTATGTTTAAGTTGGGTTTCTTGTATTCAGCATATTGATCAGTCATATTTCCTTATCCATTCTTCGAATTCCTCTTGACTAGTGAGTTTAATGCATTAATATCCAATGTTATTACTGTCAGGGAATTACATACATTAGCCACATTTTCTTTAGGTTATGAATGCTATATATTGTTTTTGTTTCTCTTTTTATCTTTTCAGTTTTTCTTATATTCTCCTCCATCTCTCTCTCTCCTGATTTTTCCTTTCCACCTGCAGAACTCCCTTTAGTATTTCTTGAAGTGCAGGTTTCTTATTGACATATCCTTTAAGTTATTTTCATCTGTGAATATTTTTGACTTTCCCTCATTTTTTTATTTTAGCTTTGCTGGATAGAGATTCTTGGCTGAAAATTTTTCTTTTAGCACTTTAACTATATCATACCACTGCATTCTTGACTGCATATTTTCAGATGAAACCATAATCTTATCAAGCTTTCCTTTTATATGATGGCTCTTTCTCTTGCAGCTTTCAGAATTCTCTTTCTGTCTTCAACATTGGATAATTTGACAAGTTTGTTTTTTGGAGTAGGCCTGTTGGGATTTGTACCATTTGGATATGCTGAATTTCCTGGACATAAACATGAATCTCCATCAATAGGGTTTGGAAATTTTTAGCCATTATTTCTTCCAACTGTCCTTGTGTCCACATTCCCTTCTCTTCTCCCTCTGTATTGCTTATAATGTGTATGTTTGTGTATTTTATGTTTTCAATCAAATCCCTATGCACCACCTGATTTTTTTCTTTTTCTCTATCTGTTCTATTATCTTTTTTGTTCAGATGTACTGTCTTCCACATTGCTGATTCCTTCCTCTGTATGTTCAAATCTGCTCTTTTGTGCTTCAAAGGTAGTTTTGATTTCTTGGATTGTGCAATCAATCGCTGTAGCAGTTTGGTATTATTTATGAATTCCAAAAATAGATATTAGAATATGTTTGTAAAATTGTCTGTTCCTCTGGGCATGATTAAATTATCATTAGGGCTTTGAATAGGTCACATCATTAGGGTTTTGAGTTCTTTTTCCTTGGGGGAAGAGGGGGAAATCACAGATAAAAAGCATGGCAAGAGACAGTGTTGGAGTTTGATGTTGGAGCTATGATGTTGGAGTTTTGATGCTGGAGTATTGACCTGCAGCCTCAGGAAGTAAGCACAAAAAGAAGTTTGGTAATGAGGAAAGAAAGAAGACCCAAGGAAATGAAATAAACCATTTACCTAATCATCTACAGCTGGCTTTGTAGAGACAACAGAGCAGCTGAGTCAGGATAGAGGCAAACCCTGGAAAGATATGAACTGAGGAAGCCCGAATTCTTACAGACTTCAGTAGACAACTATCTCCAATATGTGGAAATAGACTTTGATGAGCACAGTAAATTAAGCTTCATGGTGTGATAACTGTAAGATTCTCTTCCAAATAAATACCCTTTATAAAAACCAGCCCATTTCTGGTATTTTGCATCAGCAACACTTTGGCAGACTAATTCAGAATGTTTTACAGAGGAGTGGGAAAGTGCCTTTCCAATTACCAAAATGCTGGAATAGT
The DNA here is from genome assembly GCA_026826555.1 of Tolypeutes matacus. NCBI lineage: Eukaryota > Metazoa > Chordata > Mammalia > Cingulata > Chlamyphoridae > Tolypeutes > Tolypeutes matacus. The sequence goes on from JAKSZT010038682.1 coordinate 3,396,642, forward strand.
TTTATAAATAGATAAGGGGATTTGTTTTTGGAGGGATTATGAGATGCTTGATGGAAAAGGCCTAGATTGCTTTGCAGAAGGTGTTGATAGTAATATGAAGCATAATGTTATTTTTTTATAAGGCCTTGGAAGGAAATAATTGTGAAATGGAAGCTAAATAGTCTTTTTATGAGACCTTAGAAGTAAATGATGAAACTCTTATTGGAAATTTGAAGAAAGGTGACCTGTGTTACAAAGTCACAGAGAACTTAGCAATATTAACTCCTGATGTTTTATGGAAGAGAGAATTTGAAAATGGCAGGCCTGGGTATTTTGCTGGAGAACTTTCCAAAGTAAACCTAGAGAATATGACTTGCATCTTCTCAAAGATTGTAGCAAAATGCTAGATGAGAGAAATATGCTGAGGACTGAGCTGTTGGGCATAAAGGACACAGAAACTGATTTTGGAATTTCCAAACCTCTGGATATCAAACTCCCAGAAAATAGTGCCCCATTTGAGGGCTTAACAAGTCAGGGAACCTGTACATCAGGATTGAAGATTCAGTTATCTCAGAAAGACTTGTGGAAAGTCTTACAGTCTGCTGGCTTGGACTCCTGTACTTGTATGCTAAACCAACAAGCTTTTTGAGAGAGCGGTATGAACAAAACCACTGTCAGCTTTGACTAAAAGGGTCATGGAAAGGAGAGATTGACACAGAAACAGTTTTAGAAGGAAAATCATGGAAGCTGAGATCTGGAATTAAGACATCAACTTGGGTCAAGAGATGAAACCCACCCATGTGAACAGAGATGGTGAGATTGCACAAGCAGTTGAAGAGGGTAGAAAACCAATGTTTGGGAAAAGTGTTGCCATTTCAGGGTACAGAAAGTGTGAAGCACATTCCTAAAGGATTAGGGTGGTTAAGGTCTGCACCCATAGGTCTGCACACCATGGATTAAGGAAGGCCAGGTGGTCAACTCTTTACTCTGCTAAGGTTGAACCTGTATGCCATAGGTTAGGAAGGATGTTGTCTTCACCTCACTGTACTAGGGGGTTATGTCTATAACTCAAAGTTTATGTAAGGTGCAACAATCACCCCAATGCTCTTTGAGAGTGAGGTCTGGAACTTGGTTGACACCCAGATGCTTGATGAAGGTGGAACCAAGAAAATGGCTGTTGAGAAAGCCTGTGGAAAGGGTGGGCCCCTGTAGGGTCCCATAGGAAAGAATCCATCATGTTAAGAATGACTCATAGACTTTGACATCAAATGAAGCATGTTCTGCAGGTGTACTGAACTGTAGAAGACACATGACTCATGTGTCCCTCCCAATTTCTACTTATGGTAATGAAAATATTTATCCTTTGTCCATTTGTGTATTGGAGGCAGATAATTTGTTTTGTAAATTTCAATTCTACAGCAGACTAGACTTTGCCTTAAGACAAATTATATTTCTTTAAACTGATTATGATATGATTTTGTACTTAGTATTGTTACTGAAATAATTTTTTTGAATATTGTAATGTCTTTTTAGAATTCAGAGGCTGGAGTGGATCAGTTTGGCATTATTTATGAATTTCAAAAGTAGACATTGGGTTATGTTTTTAAACTGGTTTCTTCCTCTTGGCATGATTAAATTATGATTAGGGCTTTGATTGAGACATCAATAGGACATTGAGTCCCCACCCCTTGGTGGGTAGAGAATCACAGTTAATAAACTTGGAAAAGGACAGGGATTAAGTTTGATGTTGGAGTTTTGATCTTGGGGTTTTGATGCTGGAGTCTTGAGCTGGAGGCCTAGGAAGTTAGCACAGAGAGGTACTTGGTTGTAAGGAAAGTGAAAAGGTCCTGAGGAGATGAACAAGGCCTTTGCATAGTAGTCTACAGCTAGCCTTTTGGAGATACCAGAGCAGTGGAGTCCAGAGAGAGGCAAGGCCCAGAAAGAGAGGAACACAAGAAGCCTTAACCCTTACAAATGTCAGTGGCCATCTTGCTACAACATGTAGCAATAAACTTTGGTGAATGAAGTAACATTTGCTTTATGGCATGATACCTATAAGATTCTACCTCAAATAAATACCTTTTGTAAAAACAACCCATGTTTGGTATTTTGCATCAGCACCCCTTTGGCTGCCAAATACAATCACCATCATATACTGTATCATTTTTCATAGGTTTACAATGTCTTCAGTGTGTTCTCCCTGTGTCTTCTTAATACCCTTAATCTCTGCCATCACTTCATTAAGGTGATTCATGATATTTGTTTGATCATATCTGATTAGTTGTTCCATGTTCTGCTTCTCCACCTGGTTTTTAGTTTTTTCATTGGACTGGGCCATGTCTTACTGTTTCTTAGTATAGATTGTAATTTTTTGTTGGTGTCTAGGCATCTGTTTATCTTGATGGGTTTATTCAGTTTATTAGCTTCCCTCTCTATTCTATGGTTTTATTTTGATGTTGTTTTTTTATGTGTGGTAATGTTTCATTTCAACAATCCATTCTTCTGGTTCTATTTCCTTGTTGTTGTCTATGTTCCTTTGAAAGAAAAAATATTAGGACCAGAGAAATGGAAATAGATAGGAAGAGATAAAGAATAATAATAATATAATAGTAAAAGAATAAGAAAGCAACTGTACTAGACCTAGTAAATTGAAAAATTAACAGAAGTAAGAAACAGAGAGAAATAAGATTAGGAAAGTGGAATAGAAACAATGAAAAAGGAAATACTAGTGAGAAAATATATAGAATTAATTAAAAGGCTGAAATGTTGAGAAGATGGGAAAAGAAAAAGAGAAAGAAAAAAGGTTAAAAAGTAAAAGTAAATAGAAATAGAGAGAGAAATAAAAACAAGAAAAATTGGACACCAAATAAAAGAGATTGAATGAAAGAACAACAGAAAACAAAAGATATAAAGATGAAGGAGAGAAAAGAAATAGCATAGACACAGTAAATTAGTAAAGAAAAGAAAATAAAAATGAAAAAGAAACCAGCACAAGCAAAGGAAGGGCATACATAACAAGCAAGAAAAAAGACAACAGAGACTTTAAAAAAAAAAAAAAAAAAGGAGACCGAAGGAAATAAATGAATACAAACAAAAATAAACATGGAAAAACAGCCTTCTGTCTTAGACCCCTAAGTAGATTTTCAGGTTCCTGTTGTTCAACAAACACCAATCCTGCTGTCTGCCCTCTACAGATTTTGAACTGGTTTTAATGATTAAATAATAGAAATTAAAAACAAAGAAGCTTTCTTTTTGGAAAAAAAATAAGGGATTCAAGAAAATCTTATACAAACAGATATATGTTCCCTGTCATAACTACAGCTGGATGCCTGGTAACTTGGTGGATCACTTCTCAAGGAAGTACCAGGAATAAAACCAGTGACCTTATATTTTTAGAAAGGAATTCTTCCTTTAGTTATTCAGCCTCCTTAGGTTAATAAGCCTTTCAGCAGGCTATCCACCCCTTTTCCCTTGGGCAGGTTAGATTCCCTGCAGAAGTCTGTGGGATTACTGTTTATAAAATGCCTGTCTCTGCCTCCTTTCTGATGTAATTTCTCTCTTTACCTAGGTGGCTGGAAAAGACTGCCTTCCTGAGGAGTTCCCCTCCTCTCTCTCTGTAGAATCCTGGTCCCTTCTGATATTCAAGGGGGGCACAGATGCCTAAACTCACCCCAAAGAAATCACTCTCCACACTCCTAGACCCTTCTTCCTCACAGGGAATCTGCCTTACACTACTGTGTGAAGCAAGGGGCCAGAGGCTCCACCTAATCTATCTGTCCTGAAGGCCAAGTATGTGTGCTGCTTCCAGCTTCCAAGGTAAGCATCCCACAATTTCCCCCTGGCTTCCTTTTCTGTCCAGTACACACCTAGATGACTCAGAGCACCTCCTTGTGGAGGTAGACTTCGGCTATACTCCCATTTAGATACAATTTATCAGGAGTTTTATCCTCACTTAATGTCTCAGGGTTGAGGAGGCTTAATAACATCTCAGCCAAGAAGTTTAATAACTCACAATTACTTGTTTTGGCTTCTTTTACTCTCTGATGCTCACTTTTCTGGGAGATGAGAAGCCGTGTCATTGTTTGTTATACCCCAAAGCAGGTCCCAAAGGCAGCCTCTGCTTTTCCTCTGTTGTTTTAGTGAGAACAAGTCTTATCTGCCTAATCTGTCAACCATGTTCCCACAATTCCCTTTTTTATTTATTTATTTATTTTTATTTTTATTTTTCAAAGGTAATTAGACTACATAAATGTTAAATAAAACTATAGGACATGCTCCTATGACCCACACCTAACACCTCTCACATTTTCAAAATTAACCTCCTTCATTAGTGTGGTCTATTCATGGAAATTCATGAAAACATTTTGGAGCATTGCCACTAAGCATGGATTATAGTTTACATTGTAGTTTACACACTTTCCCACCCAATTCTGTAACTTATGGCAAGATATATAATCACCCGAACCTGTTGTTGCAATGTCATTGTGCACAATTCCCAAGTACTGAAAATTCTCCCATATTACACCTTTTAACCTCTCCCTGACCTCAGAAACTCCAGTGGCCATTGCCTCCACTTCCATGATATAATTTCTTCATTGACTAGAATCAAAAGTCTATAGTAGTATAACAGTTAGTTTACTTTAGTCCACATTTCATTCCCCAATCCTGAGGATTCTGGGATGATGATGTTCATTCCTCCTTTAATTGAGAGAGACCTTTAATCCCATAGGACTGATGGATGTGACTCTCTTGTTTGCAGTTTTAGACATACTCGGTTCCTCATTATGGTTGTTGTCTGCCATCATTTCCTTGTTTGTTGTACTGGGTGACACCAGTGACTTGGAGAGCAGGTGTAGCAACCCCATTGAGATTCAGAGCCCAGCTAGCACATGGACAGCCCAAGGATTTAAATGTCTTGAGTTTACACCTAACAATTGTGTACTTATTAATGGTTCAAATACAAGGACAGAAGTGCCACGTGTAGGGAAACCATAAATAAGCCCAAATCTGTTGCACTGGAGAGCAAAAATTCCATAGTAGGTCCCACTGGCAAGGGACAAAACTCCTGAGCTATCTGCATTGATTATGGTGTCTGCTTGTTTCCAGAACCCTCAGGTGCCCTGCTATTTGGGGTAGTATGTACTTTGACAGTCAATGAGATCCTGCTGAAAAGTATATAAGCATAACCTCTGGAATGACTGCCTGACACACTTTGAAGTCTCTTAGCCTAGTCAAGTTCCTTTCCCAGTTGCATTGCTAGTTGGTTCTTGGTAGTAGGCCCTCAGTGTCAGGGAGACTCATGCTGGGTGTCATGTGCCACACTGGGAGGAAGGTAAAGTATTAATATTTTGAGTTTGGCTAAGAGAGAGGCCACATTTGAGCAACATGGGAGTTATAAGGAGTTAACTCTTAGGCAACCTATAATACCAGGCTAAGTTTCTATTTCAAGAGTAAATGCTCCTAAGCACAGTCATCAATATCAAGGGCTTGTCAATGGACTATCCTCCTCCAATAGTCATAGCCCCTGTTCTCTGGGGATTCTTGCTGTTCCATTAGAGAATGTGGCAGAGCACCCCAGGATGGGAATTCCATATACTTTTGGTTATTGTGTGAATCTCCACCTACAATGTCGAATGAACATTTGAACAGATTTAGATGCATCATATGTATGCCCAGGTGAGCTTCCTCCCATGTATCCCCCATCAATGGCATGTGTACCAATGATCATCTCCCACAGTTGTAACCCTTCTGTAAATCAAAACTTTTTCAAAAATGAAGCCAATAAAATAGCCAAATACAATTAATAAGAAAATGAAATAATAATGAGTTTTAAAAATAAGAAACAAAATACAGAAAATAAAAATAAAAAAATAAAAAATCGGGATAATAAAAAATAATGAAATAAATATTTAATTTTTTTTGACATTTTGCTTTTCATCACTATAAGATCTGTTGTCCTTGTAGGTACAATGATATTTCTTCCATTTATTCACCCAGTGTCTTACTTTTTTCATTTCGTCTTCAAAGAAATTTTAGGTTACAGAAAATTCATGTATCAAATAAAGGGGATTCACATATACCTAACTTCCTCTTCCTTTTGCCCTTTCACCTATTAATGAAATTTTATATGTGGACGGTACATTAGTTACAACTGATGTACATATACTGAAACATAGATACAAACTATGGTCAATGATTTACATTTTGGTTTACATTTCGGACCATAAACTTTCATAAATTTTGTTAAAATTTAACATGGCCTGTATCCATCATGAAAAAAGATCATGTAGAACACATCCATTACCTCCCAAATTCCCCCTTGTTACATATATTCTTTTCCTCCCTCCTCCTCCTCTTGGGACTCATGGCAACCAACAGGCTTCACTACTCAAAGAACAAGTTTCATAGTTATTTGCAATCACACTTAGGGCTTGACACATTGGTCTTTCTTCCCCTATTATGCACCACTCATGCTCTAAAGAGACTTCCACCCTTCTGTTTGAGAACGTAGTGGTACTCCCTAGAATGGGAGCCCATTACCTTCCCATTTATTATGTGGGTCTCCATTGATATATAAGACACTATGACAAGATGCACACTCACACAGTCCCTAAAAGCCTGCCCCAGGTGCACCCTGTCCCGAATTCCTCAACATCTAACACTCTAAAAGAGTAACCCTCACTTACCATATTGCCAAAAGAGCATTCCCAACATAGTTTCATACATGAACTTGCAATCCTGTGTTCACCAATTCCCACCCTCAACCCCCCCAGTTCCATGGATAGTACAACAACCCTCCCCACCTCAACCCATTAAAAACCAACATCACCAAACTCAAAGGTATCACTATACCACTGTCATGACACTCCACTGCACAACTACACACTTCCAACTTATCATAGATTTTGTCCACATAGATGTTGGCTCACAACCTTCTTCTCTCTTTCTTTTTCTTGTAAACCTATCTTCCAGACTCTGTCACTTTGAGTTTGCTCTACTTGCTTAATTCATATCAGTGACATCATGTAATAGTTGTCCTTCAATATTTGGCTTGGTTCACTTAACATAAGGTCCTCAAGATTCATCCATATTATTCCATGTGCTAATACTGCATTCCTTCTTACACCTGAGCTATATTCCACTGTATGTATATACCACAAATTATTCATCTATTGAAGACATTTGGGTTGGTTCCAAGTTTTGGCAATTGTGAATAACATCACTAGAAACATGGGTGTGCATATATCTGTTCATGTCCTAGTTTTCAGTTCTTCTGGTTATATACCTAACAGTGGAAATGCTGGATCGCATGGCTGTTCCATAGTTAGTTTTCTGAGGAACAACCAAATGTCTAGACAATGGCTGCACCGTTCCTCTCCCTCAACTTCCTATCCAACACTTGTAGTCCTTGGTTTTTTAAATAGGCTCCACTCTAATGGGTGTAAGATGATACCACTTTTTACTTTTTCTTTGCATTTCCCAAATAGCTAGTGATGATGATAATCTTTCATTGTGCTTTTTAGCCATTTGTATTTCTTCTTTGGAGAAATTTCTACATAAATCACTTGCCCAATTTTTAAATGGGTTGTTTACATTTTTATTTTTTTTATTTTTGGGGTGTACATTTTCTTTATATATGCTGGATATTAAGCCCTTATCAGATATTTGTTTACCAAATATTTTCACCCATTAAGTAGGTTGCCTTTTATCTTTCTTTACAAATTCCTTTGAGGTGTAAATATTTTTAATTTTGAGGAGGTCCCATTTATCTATTTTCCTTTGTTGCTCATATATGGGCATAAATTTCATGAACCATTTCCTAATTCAATATCCTGTGCATGCTTCCCTACATTATCTTCAAAAGTCTTTGTGGCCTTGGCTCTTATATTTAGATTATTTATCCATCTTGAGTTAGTTTTTGTATAAAGTGTGAGATGTCGTACCTCTACCATTCTTCTCAATATGGATATCCAGTTCTCCAAGCACGATTTTTAGAGGAGGCCATTCTCACAGTTGAATGAGCTTGGCTGCCTTGTCAACTATCAGTTGACTGTATATGTGAGGATCAATATCTCAACTCTCAACTCATTTCTGTCTGTCAGTACATCTATCCTTGTGCCAATACCATTCAGTTTTGACCATTGTATGATTGTAGCATATTTTTTTTGCCCATTTTTAAAAAACAATTTATTGAAGTATATTTTTAATACATGAACATACATAAACTATAAGTGTTCAGTAAACATCATGAACTTAAAAAACAAACATTCATAATATCATGCAGGGCTCCCACATATCTCAGGGCCTCTTGCCATTCCAAATAAATTTCATAGTTAGTTTTTACAATTGAGTAACAAATGCTGTGGTGATTTTTATTTGGATTGTATTGAATCTGTAAATCAGTTTGGTTAGGATAAATATGTTAAGGATGTTTAGTCTTCCTATGAATGATCAGGGAATATTCTCCCATTTATTTAAGTCTTCTTTGATTTCCTTTAACACTGTTGTGTATTTTTCTGCAAATAAATCATTTACATCTTTAGTTAACTTTATTCCTAGGTATTTGAATCTTTTAGTTGTTATTGTAAATGAGATTATTTTCTTGATTTTCTCCTCAATTGCCCATTATTGGTGTACAGAAATGCTACTGATTTTTGTACATTGATCTTATAGCCTGTGACTTTCCTAAACTCATTTATAAGCTCTATAATCTTTGTTGTAGGTTTCTCAGAGCTTTCTCTTTATAGGATCATGTTGGCTGCAAATAATGCAATTTTTACTTCTTCCTTTCCAATTTGGATGCCTTTTATATCTTTTCTTGCCTATGTACTCTAGCAAGTACTTCAAACACAATGTTAAAAGAAACAAGGAAATTGTACATGCTTGTCTTGTTCCCAATCTTAGAGGGAAATTTTTTAGTATTTCATAGTTGAATATGATGTTAGCTGTGGGTTTTTCATATATACCCTTTATTACGTTGAGGAAATTTCCTTCTATTCCTTTGCTTTGTAGTTGTTGTTTTTTTTATCCTGTATTTTGTCAAATGCTTTTTCTGCTTCTATAGAGATGATCATGTTCTTTTTTTCTTTCTATCTGTTTACTTGGTGTGTTTTAATGAATAATTATTTAACGTTGAAATATCCTTGCATACCAGGGATGAAATTCACTTGGTCAAGGTGTATAATTGGTTTTATGTTTTTTTATGTTTTTTTATTTATTTTTTATTTTTTATTATGGGTAAAAATCAAAATTCTCACAATATATACAAACATTTGCAAAATGATATATAAATGTATATGCATATATGTGTATTTGCTTACAAAAATGTTGTTTATATATATATATATATATACATATATTTTAAGAGGTGCTTAGATTACCCAAAATATTAGCAACTATTTTGTTGAAGATTGTAGCATCTATGTTCTTTAGAAAGATTGCTATATAATTTTCCTTTCTTGTGGAATCTTTATTTGGCTTTGTTATTAGAGAAATGTAAACAGTATAGAATGATTTAGACAATGTCCCCACCACTTCTAATATTTGGAAGAGTTTAAGCAAGAATGACATTAATGCTTCCCAGAATCTTTGGTAGAATTTACCTGTGAAGTCATCTGGTCCTGTGTTCTTTTGAGTTGGGATTTTTTTGATGACTATTTCTATCACATTAATTGTCATTGTTCTGTTGAATTCATAAATTTCTTCTTTCACCAATGTAGGCTGACTGTGTGTTTCTATGAATTTGTGCATTTCCTCTAAATTATCCTATAAGTTTTCAAAATACCCTGTTTTGATTCTCTTTCTTTTCTGGAGGTCTGTGGTGATATCCCCTTCCTTGTCTCTTTTTTTAATGCATTTGTAACTTCTCTCTCTTTTTCCTTGATAGTCTACCTAAGGGTTTGTCAAATTTATTGATCTTCACAAAGAACTAACTTTTGGTTTTGTTTAATTTTTCTAGTGCTTTCTTATTTTCAATTTCATTTATTTCTCCTTTAATCTTTGTTATTTCTTTCTACTTCCTTTTGTCTTATATGCTGTTCTTTATCTTATTCCTCTAGGTTTGTATCAACTTTTTTTAATTTTAGCTCTTTTTTCTTTTTTAATATAGGCATTTATGACTGCAATTTTCCCTCTCAGTACAGCTTTTTCTGCATCCCATATGTTTTGTTATGTTGTGTTGTCATTTTCATTTGTTTCAAGGTAGTTACTGATTTCTTTGTGCTTTCTTCCTTGACCCTCTCTTTGTCTACGAGTGTGTAGTTTAACTTTCATATCGTTGGATCTATTCTATTTCTCTGCACCTTACTGATTTGCAGCTTCATCCCATCTGGTCACAGAAATTACTTTGTATTAATTCAGTCTTTCTGAATTCATTCAGACTTGTTCTGTGGCCTAATATGTAGTCTATCTTAGAAAATGAGCCATATGTATATGAGAAAAATGTATATCCTGCTGAATTCAGGTGTAATGTTCCAGATTTGTCTATTACATCCAGATACTCTAATGTGTTAGTCAAAGACTTTGTTTCTTTATTGATTCTTTTTCAAGATATCCTGTATGGTGGTCATAATAGTATATTAAATTCCCTATTGTAATTGTAGAAAGATCTACCTCTTCACTTAGTTTTTGCTTCATGTATTTTGAAGTGTCCTTGTTAGGTGCATAAATATTTATGATTGTTCTTTCTTCTTGATAGATTACTCCTTTTACTAATATATTGTTTCGTTCTTTGTCTCTTACAATATTTTTGCATTTAAAGTCTATTCTGTCCAATATTAGTACAACTACTCCCTCCATTTTTGGTGGTGTCTGCTTGCAAAACTGCTTTCTAATCATTCAGTGTCAGCCTATTTACATCACAGTGTTTAAGGTAGGTTTCTGGTAGACAGCATACAAATGGGGCATATTTTATTATCCATTCTGCCAATCTGTCTCTCTTGTCTAGTGAATTTAATCCTTTAAGATTCAATATTATTTTTCTCAAGGAATTACTTACATTTATCATATTTTGTTCATGATTTGTATGCTATATGTTGTTTTTATTTCTCTTTTTATCATTTTGGCTGTTCTTACACTTTCCTCCAATTCTCTCTGTCCTACTTTTTTTCCTTTCTACTTACAGAATTCCCTTTAGTATTTCTTGAAGTGCAGGTTTCTTGTTGACATACACTTTAATTTCTGTTTATTTGTGTACATTTGAACTCTCTTTCAATTTTGAATATCAGGTTTGCTGAATAGAGATTTATTGGTTGGATTTTATTTTCTTTTAGCACCTTAACTATGTCATACCACTGCCTTCCTACTTCCATTATTTCAGATGACAAGACAGTACTTAATCTTTTTAATTTTCCCTTGTATGTGATGTTTCTCTTTTCTCTTTCTGCTTTCAGTGTCCTCTCTTTGTCTTGAGAATTCGACCATTTGACAAGTCTTAGAGTAGGTCTGTTAGGATTTATAATGTTTGGGTTGTGCTGAACTTCCTGCACATATACAAGGGCCTGGAATTTTTTCAGTCATTATTTCCTCCAATACTACTTCTGTCACCTTTCCCTTCTCTTCCCACTCTGGGGTGCCTATAATTCATATGTTTTTGTTATTCATGTTTTCATTCAAATATTTGGATTTTTTCTGCCTTTTTATCTATCTGTTCAACTATCATTTTTATTTCAGGTGTAATGTGTTCCATATTGCTGATTCTTTCCACCAAATGTTTGAATCGGCTGGTATGTGCTTCCACTGTAATTTGATTAATTGGACTGTGCCATTCATCATCATCATATCCATTATATTTTTAAGTATGTTCATACTTTCTTCAGTATGTTCTCCCTGTGTAATCTTAATATCCTTAATCTCTTCCTTCACTTCATTAAGTTGATTCATGATATTTGTTTGGATATCTCTGATTACCTGCAATAGTGATATACATCCATACTACTTCACAAAACTTTCCTGCATTTGTAGTATTAACCACAATTCTCACTTAGCTCTTGGTTCATTGTGTTATTCAGTCCCTAGATTATTCTCTAACTTTCTTTCAATTGATGCTTACATCACTAGACTACCCCTTTCAGCCACAATCATATTTATAAATCAGCTGCTATTCACTATATTGTGATACCATCAACTCTATCCATTTCTGTCCATTTAAAGTCAAGTTAACTAAAACTTCTACATATATGATGCACCAATACTCCTGCACAGCCCTCCACTTATCTCCTAATAGCCTATAGTTTAGGTTTTAACTTCAAGTTTTTATTATTTATATTTAGTTCATATTAGTGAGACCATGCAATATTTGTCCTTTTGTGTCTGGCTTACTTCACTTATCATAATGTCTTGAAGATTCATCCATTATATCATATGTTTCCCAATTTCATTTCATTTTACTGCAGCATTGTATTACATCAATTGTATATACCAAATTTTGTTTATCCATTTAAAGGTTGATGGACACTTGTGTTGTTTCCATGTTTTGGCAATTGTTAACAATGACATTATCAATGTCATTGTGCAGATAATTGTTTGCCACATCATTTTCAGTTAGTCTGGATTTATTGCTAGTAGAGGAATTGCTGGATCATATGGTAGTACTATATTTAGCTTCCTGAGGAACTGCAAACTGTTTTCCATGGAATCTTCACCATTTTACAATCCCAATAACAGTGAAGGTGTGTTCTTATTTCTCCAAATCCTCTCCAGCACTTATTGTTTTCTATTCTTTTAATAATGGCTTTTGTATGTGGGGTGAGATGATATTTCATTGTTGTTTTTATTTGCACTTCCCAAATAGCTATTGATATTATTTTGCCATGTTTTTTTTTGGCTATTTGTATTTCATCTTTGGATAAATGTCTATTTAAGTCTTTTGCCAGTTTTAAAAATTATATTGAATTTTATCACTCATACATAAACATACATAAACAATAAGCATATAGTAATAGTTGTGAACTTACAGAACAAACATGCATCATATGCATTGCATCACTGAGGTCCTATTCATCACCCTACCAACAACAATTTGAATTGTTATGAAACATTTGTTACATATTATGAATGAATGTTGTCAAAATATTACTACCAACTATAACCCATATCTTACATTTGGTGAATTTTTCTCCAATTGTCCCCTTTATAATTAGTTTTTTAATATTCATGTAATATTTTATTTGCTGACCTATCTTAAATATTCCAAAATTCATAATGGCCAATGGAACTTTCCACACTAAAATGTTTATCAAATTTGTGACAAACTTCAAACAAAAATAAGTTAATATATTGCCTACATTTTACTCCTGAAAAATCAACAAGTGAAAATTACATTTAGGTGGAAAAACTCAGGTTACAAATATAATGTCAATATCAATATCACACTTCTTGGTTACTGGAAAACATAGCAGTTGTGACAGTCATGCTTAACACATCGGTTATGTAAAGAGAAAATGGGCAGCAGTGCCACAGAGGTGTGCAAAGGCTTACCAGTGCAAATAATCCTTAGGCCTTCTGAGAAATTATAGATATGTGTAGTAAATATTTTTGTAATATGGTAATTTCAGTCATTAGTGGCCATCATTCAATTCATGCATTCAAAGTGATTAGAGTTATTTTTGATCACCGAAAAATGGATTAAAATAAGTTATAGCTCAGTGACCTAAGGACACTACAAATCTCTTACATTCAAAAATATAGTTTAAATCTCAAAACTTTAAGGTAAAGGAATACTTGTTATTCATATTTACCATTAGATATACTTGAGACTACACTACTATATTTAATTAGATTTATTTTTAAAATATATTTTTATTACAGAAATTGTGAACTTACAAAAGAAATAAGTACATGCATAGAATTCACATACAAAATCCCTTCTCCAACACACTACACCCTGATGGAACATTTGTTACAGATTATGAGATAATGCCATAACACTGTTATCACTAACCATTTTAATTGATTTGATTGCCTTTTTATTGCAGAGTTCCATGATCTCTTTATACAGAGTGAAAATCATACCCTTATTAAATATTTTGTTTGCAAATATTTTCTTCAATTGAGTGGACTGCCTTTTAATCTTCTTTACAATGTCCTTTCATTCACCAAAGTTTTTAAGTTTGAGAAGGTCCCATTTACCCATGTTTTCTTTCATTGCTCATGTCTTTGGGGTAAGATTTAAGCATGCACCACCTACCACCATGTCTTGAAAATATTTTGTACACTTTTCTAGGAACTTTATGGTTCTAGCTTTTATATTTAGGTCTTTGGTCCATATTGAGTTATTTACTGCCTAAAGTGTGAAATAAGGGTCCTCTTTCTTTCTTTTGGCTATAGATATCCGGTTCTCCCAACTTCATTTGTTATAAAGACTGTTCTTTCCAAACTGGATGAGCTAGACACAATTCTCAGCAATCACTTGACCATAAAGCTGAGGGTCTGTTTCTGTTTCTAAACCATTAAGTCAGTTTCTTTGGCTATGTGTTTATTGTAATTCTTTACCATGTTTTTTTTTTTTTTTTTTTTTTACCTCTTTAGCTAGGTAATATTATTTAAAGCCAGGAATTGAAAGTACTCCAACTTCAATTTCCAATTTAAGACATTTCTGGATATTCAGGGCAACTTGCCATTATTAATAAATTTGATAATTGTGTTTTCCATTTAAAAAATATCTGTAGAAATTTTATTGGGATTGTATTGAATTTGTATATCAATGTGGGTAGAATTAATATCATAATATTTCATCTTCTAATTCATGAGCATGGAATGTTCTTCCTAGTATTTAGTTATTTTTAAATTTTATTTTAGTGGAAAAGTGGCAAGGTGGAATTTTTTTAACTGGGCACTCACAATCTCTCTCTCAAAGACTGGCTGAGTGGGAGCATCATGTTTCCTCAGTGAGCTCTTTTGGGTACACAAAGATCAGGGGCTTCAGGCATCAACCTGGAGGATGCTGGATGAGAAAATAAATTGTTCAATGTAAAATCATGAGTTTTGGGCCCCGCAGCTTGATATTGTGAGTGGCTAATCCCCACACTCATGGAAAAAAAGCCTTGGGAGACCAGACTCCCATCACCAACCAACAAGCAGGAGGGAGAGTTCAAGAGTGGGAGGATTCTTGTGAAGGGTGGGGATGACTTTCCTTTCTGTGGGTTTGGTTGCCTGGGCCCTCTTGGACCTTTGGGGAGCATACCAACTGGCTAAAGGTGGCACCAGGAAGAGGGGAGAGGCAAATCTGCTGAGGCAGCCTGATTTACCTAACCACCCTGGGATAGAGAAATTTGCCCTAGGAGAGGGCAGAGTCAGGCAATTGATTAGTTTTGTGCTTAAAACTATCAAAATTTCAACTCCCATAACAGAAGCAGGCAATAGAAGCACTTAATAAACTTCCAAGAGCCTATTTAGGGTCCCTTTGGAGGAAGGGTTTGTATGGAAGAGGATTGAGAGTAGTTTCTCTATGTTAAGTTCACGCACCAGGTGCCACTTGAATATCAAAAAGGAAATATAACCTGAACAGGAGAGATGAGGGGACATTCACTGCTCACAAAGGCTATTGTGTTCTGCTGCCTGGGAGAGAAAGCAGTAAGAATTGAAAGGGGGCAAGGACAGAGAGACTCCTTAGCAGTAGGAATCTACCCAAGTACAAAGAGTCAAACATGCCCTAGGCAAAGTGACTGGATAGTGCTCTAGCTAACTGATTCAGTGGAAGAATTTCCACCTTGAATATATGAGGTCTCCAGTTTGATTCCTAGGTCCTTTTAGAGTAGTGATACACCAGGATATCAAACATTCAGCTTATCTTTTGGAAAGGGAAAACATAGATATTACTTGTTTATTAGCTTCTCTTGGGTCTCTTATTCTTTCAAAAAACAGGTTGTTTTTTTAAAAAATTTAAAACTTAGTTTATGTGCTAAAACTCACTTCAAAACCTGCAAAGGGGGCGGATGTGGCTCAAATGCTTGGGCATCCATGTCACATATGAAGAGACCTGGGTTTGATCAACAGGACTTCCTGGTAAATTTTTTTAAAGCCTGCAGAAGCCAGTCTGAGGGTAATGGATTGATGGAAACTGGCAGCCTGAGATGCTCATCAGGGGCCTAAGATGGAAGGTTGTTTTGTCCTTAGTTTTTGTTTGACTGCTTGCTTTTCTGTTACTTTTTTTGTTTTCATTTTTTTCTTTCCTTTTACTTTCCTCTTCTCTTTTTCAAAATTAAGTGATGCACACTTGTTTGTTGTTTGATGTGTTTCCTCTTCCTTGATTTCCCCTTTTCTGTGTATACTGATTTTGTCTACTAACACTCACTTTTCCTTCCTTCATCTTTCCATCTTCTGCTTTCTGTCATTGTTCTTACATTCCACCTCTTTTTGATTAGTCCTAAATTTTTCTGATTTTTATTTCTATCTCACCTATTCAGTTTTCTTTCTTTTATCATCATTTTATTTTTTACTTTTCTTTCTCCTTCCATTTCTCCTCAGCAATCTGGCCTTTTAATCCATTCCATAGATTTTTCTCTATTCAGTTTCCCATTTTATTGCTGATACTCCACTTTTTATTCCCATTACTCTACACTATGTACATGAATTAAATATTTATTTTCCTAGGTCTTATACAATTCTTCTTCTAATTTTACTATTATTATTACTATTATCCTGTTTCTTTTCTTACCTTTTTTGCTTTCTCCATCTTTTTCATTCAAGGGAACATAGACAATAGTAAATAAAAACAATAAGTAAGAAAAAGTCTCAAAGAGAAAACTTAGCACACTCTCCAAAAAAGCAACTAAATTTAACCCTAAAGTAGAGACAGAAGGTAATCAACTGAAGAAAAACCCATCAAGATAAAAAAATGACCACACAGCAACAAAAATTATAAACCACACCAAGAAACAGGAATATATGGCCCTGTCCAATGAACAAACTAAAAATCAGGAAGAGATACAGAACATTGAACAACTAATGAAAGCTGTGCAAACAAATATCATGGGCCAACTTAATGAAGTTGAGGAGGACATTAAGGATGTTAAGATAACAAGGAGAGGGCATTCTGAGGAAATTATAAACATACATAAAAAGATAAACATAGGATGGTGATGAATGGCACAATACAAGAGATAAAAAATACACTAGAAGCACATAACAGCAGATTTGAAGAGGTAGAGGAAAGAAATAGTAGTACATCTTAAATCAAACACATAGTAGAACAGATAGATAAAAAGATTGAAAAAAATCCAGTAGGGACATAAAGATTGAAGAACAACACAAAACACACCCCAGAGGGATAAGATAATGGAAAGGGAATAGAAGGAATGTTGGAGGAAATAAGGGCTGAAAACTTCTCAATCCAATTGAGGGAGATGAATTTACATGTACAGGAAGCACAGCACACCCCTAAGAATATAAATCCCAACAGGCTTACTCAAGATATATACTTTTCACACCATCCAATGCTCAAGACAAAGAGAAAATACTGAAAGCAGCAGTGGAAAAGAGATAAATCACATACAAGAGAGGCTCTATAAGATTAAGTGCTGATTTCTCATCTGAAACATTGGTGGCAAGAAGTGAGTGGTATGACAAAATCAAGGTACTGAAAGAAAAAAACTTCCAGTCAATAATTCTCTATCTAGCAAATTTGACATTTCAAAAGGATGGAGAGTTCAAAATATTCACAGATAAAGAGAAATTAAGAGAGTATGCAAATGAGAAACCTGCCCTTCAAGAAATACTTAAGGAAGTTATGTAGGTTGAGAGGAAAAAGAGGAGAGAGTTGGAAGAGAGTGTAAGAACAAATGAAATGAGGAAAAGAGCAATAAAACCCAACATATGACATACAAAAACCCAAAGAAATTGTAGATAATGTAAGTAATTCCTTGAGAGTAATAACACTGAATGTTAATGGATTACACACACCAGTCAAGATACATAGATTGGCAGAATGGGTAAGGAAATATGACTCATTTATATGCTGTCTACAGGAAACCCACCTTACACCAGGGATTCATGGAGGCTGAAAGTGAATGGCTGGAAATGATCATACAAGCAAACAATAACCAAAAATAAAGGGTGGGAATAGATATACTAATAACAGACTTCATTGCAAAATTATTTTAAGTGACAAAGACAGACAGTATATATTTGTAAATCGGGTAATTTTTCAAAAAGAAAGAATAATCATAACCATTTATGCACCTAACCAGGGCACCTCAAAATACATTAAGCAAACACTGGAAAATATAGTGGAGAAATAAATTTCTCTGCAATTATAGGTGTGGACATTGATATACAATTATTACCATTAAGCAGAATATCTTGACAAAAAATTAATAAAGAAATGAAGTCTTTGAATAATACATTAGAGGATCTGGACTTAGTAGACATATAAGGAACATTAAACCCAAATACAGTGTGATATACATTCTTCTTGAGTGCACATGGATCATTCTCCAAGATAAATCATATGTTAAGTCACAGAAATATGCTGAATGAATTCAGAAAGTTTGAAATTGTACAAAGTTACTTCTCTAATCTCAGTGGAATGAAACTGGAAATCAGTAAAGGTCAGAGAGCCAGATTAGGCTCAAAGATATGTGACTTAAACAACACACTCTTGAACAAACAAAGGGTCAAGTAGGTAATCTCAAAAGAAATCAGTAACTAACTTGAAATGAACGAAAATGGAAACACATATCAAAACCTATAGGATGCAACAAAAGCTGTACTGAGAGGGAAATTCATACCCATAAATGCATATATCAAAAAGGAAGAAAGTTAAAATAGAAAACCTAACTGCACATCTGGAGAAATTAGAAAAACAAGAACAAACTAAACCCAAAGGAAGTAGAAAGAAGGAAATAGCAAAGATTAGAGCAGAAATAAATGAAATCGAAAATAAGAAAGCAATAGAAAAATGAACAAAACCAAAAGCTGGTTCTTTGAGATCAATGAAATTGACTAACCCTTAGCTAGGCTAACAATAAAAAAGAGAGAGAAGATTCAAATACACAAAATAAGAAATGAGGAAGGGGATATCATCACTGGCTACACAGAAATAAACAGTATCATAATAGGATACTTTGATAAATTATATGCCAACAGGAAGCATAATTTAAAGGAAATGGACAAATTCCTAGTTACACACTTGTAACCTACATTGACAAAAGAAGAAATTGATGAATTCAACAAATGAATCACAAGTGAAGAGACAGAATCACTCATCAAAAACCTTGCAACTAAGAAGAGCCTAAGACCAGACAGCTTCACCAGTGAATTCTACCAAATATTCTGGAAAGAATTAACACCAATCTTGCCTAAAGTCTTCCAAAACATAGAATTCGAAGGAACAATGCCCAACTCATTCTATTATGCCAACACTACCGTAATACCAAAGCCAAAGAAAATGCCACAAAAAAGGAAATTTACCATCCAGGTTCGCTAATGAACCTAGATGCTAAATGCCTCACCAAAATATTTGCCAATCATATTCAAAAACCCATCAAACCAATTAAACACCATGACCAAGAGGGTTTCACCCCTGGTATGCAAGAGTGTTTCAACGTAAGGTAATCAATTAGTGCTATACACCACATAAACTGATAAAAAAAAATAAATCGCATGCTCATCTCTGTAGATGCAGAAAATGCACTTGACAAAATAAAGCACAGTTTCTTGATAAAAACACTACAAAAGTTAGGAATAGAATGAGACTTTTTGAATATTTTAAAGTGTTTGTATGAAAAATCCACAGCTAACATCATATTCCATGGTAAAATCATAAAATCTTTTCCTCTAATATTGGTAACAAGACAAGGATGCCCACTATCAACACTTCTATTTAGTATTATGTTAGAAGTACTTGCTCAAGCACTAAGGAAAGAAAAACATATAAAAGGCATCCAAATTCAAGGCAAGATGATGTCAGTTTAAGTCAGTACTCACCGTCTCTCTCACAAAATATGGCTGTTTGGGGACATGATCCTGCCTAAGTGGGCTGTTCTGGAAGCCAGTAGAGAAGGAACCTTTGGGACATCAATCTGGAGGGAACTGGACAGGGAGATATATTGCTCAGGATAAACCATAAAATTTTAGCCCATGCCTGGAAATCACAGATGTCTAAGCCCCACCTTCAGGTCAAAGGGCCAAGGTGAGATCTGACTCCCACTGGCTATCCAGTAAGAAGGAGCATTCTCCAAGAGTGGGAAGGTTTGGGAAAAGGGTGAAGAGGGATTTTCTTTCTGTGGATTTGGTTGCCTGGATCTCCTTTGAGCTTTGGGCACCACACCACCTGTCTCAAGTGGGCACCAGGCAGAAGGGAGAGGTGAATTTGCTGAGGAATCCTGATTTAGCTGACTGCCTAGAGATAGGGAGACTTGGCCTGAAAGAGGGCAGAGACAGCAAATTTAGTATTTCTGTGGTGAAAACTATCAACATTTCAAATACACTAAGGGAGTCAGGCAGTAAGAAGTGCTTAATAAGTTTCCAAAAGCATATTTAGGGACTCCAAGGAAGAAGGGGTGGTCTAGAAGAGGGTTAAAAATCATTTCTGCATGATAAACTCAGTCATCATGTTCACATTTAAATTTCAAAAGGGAACTCAACCTGACCAGGAAAAGGGAAGGAAGGATCTGTTCACACAGCCTGTTGAATCCTGCTGCAGTAGGAGAGTCAAACCTGCCCAAGATTAAATGATTGAATATGTTTCTGAAGAGCTTACAGGTCCAATTAGAAAGTGTAGCTCAGTGGAGGAGTTTCTGCCTTGAATATTTGAAGTCTCTAGTTCAATTCTGGCTCCTCTAAGAGTAGTGATCCACTGTGATATCTAAAATCCAGCTGATACTTTAGGACAGGGAAAATAGACATTATTTTGGTACTAGCTTCTTTTGGGTCCCTTATTATTATTTTTTAATGTTATTTAAAAAATTAGTTTAGTCACTAAAACCAACTCAAAAACTGCAGAGAGAAGGCTGCAGGGTCATTGATTGATGAACACAGATAGCCTGAGAAGCCCCACAAGGGCCCAAGAAGGAATGCTGTTCTTCCTTAGCTTTATTTGACTGCTTGCTTATGTGTTAATTTGCTTTTTTTTTTTTCTTGTTTTACTTTCCTCTTTCTTCCCTTCCCCCCCTTTTTAAGATTAGGTGCTGCTAGCTTGTTTCTTCTTGGTGTGCTTTTTCTTCCTTGATTTCCCATTTTCTGTGTATACTGATTTTGTACACCAATGCTATTTCTTTTCCTTCCTTCTTCTTTCTATCTTCTGCTTTCTGTTGCAGTTCTTACACTCCACCTTTCTTTATGAAGTCCTCAACTTTTCTGGTTTCGATTTTCATCTTGTCTATTGTGTTTTCTTTTTCTATTAACTTTTTTCCTTTATGTCTTTTCTTTCTCTTTCTCTCTTCTGCATCATTCTGGCCTTTTAAATCATTTTATATATATTTTTTAAAATTTGGATTCTCATTTCATTGTAGGTACTCCACTTTTTTATTAATATTACTCTACACTGTTTACATGAGATAAACATTCATTTTACTAAGTCTTATAGGTCTCTCTTCTGACTTTTATCATTATTACTATTGCCTTTTTTCTTTCTTACCTTTTTCACTTCTCTGGCCCTAATTTTTTCCTTCAAGGGAACATACAAAAAAAGCAAGGAAATAGAACAAGAAGAACAAATTGTCAAAGAGAAAACAATACACACACAAAACCAACGGCTAAATAAAACTCTAGAATACAGAAAGAAGCTAATCAAGTGAATAAACCCATCAAGATAAAATGACCAGAGGGGAAAAAATTAAACACCATAGTAATAAAGGAGGAGATATGGAACAATCCAATGAACAAACTAAAAACCAGGAAGAGATGCAGAACATCAAATAACTTATAAAAGCTGTCCAAACAAATATCATGAACCAAAATAATAAAGTGAATGAAGAGATTGAGGATATTAAGAAGACAATGGAAGAATATACTGAAGAAAGTGTAAACATACATAAAAAGATAACAGATATGATGGTGATGAATGGCACAATCCAAGAGATGAAAAAGACACTAGATTCACATAACAGTATATTCTAACAGGCAGATGAAAGAATTAGTGATGGGGAAGACAGTACATCTGAAATGAAACAGATAGTAGAACAGATGGATAAAAAGATAGAATAAACCCAGAAGGAGCTTAGGAACTTAAAAGACAACACAAAACACACAAATATATGCATTATAGGCATCAAAGAGGGAGAAGAGAAGGGAAAGAGAACAGAAAGAGTGTTGAAGGAAATAATGGCTGAACACTTCCAAATCCTAATAAAGGAGGACATACATGTCCAGGAAGCAAGTGCACCACAAACAATATAAACCTCAACAGGTCTACTCCAAGGCATATACTGGTAAAAATGTCATATGCTCATAACAAAGAGAAAATACTCAAGAGAGTGAGAGAAAAGAGAACCATCACATTCAAGGGCAGCTCAATAAGATTAAATGCTTATTTCTCACCTGAAACCATGGAGGCAAGAAGATTGTGGTATGACATAGTCAAGATACTAAAAGAAAAAAAGAAACTTCCAGCCAAGAATTCTCCATCCAGCAAATCTGACATTCACAAATGATGGAGTGTTCAAAATATTCAAAGATATACAGAAATTAAGAGTATACACCAATAAGGACCCTTCCCTTCAAGAAATACAAAAGGGAGTTCTGCATGTTGAAAGGAAAAATCAGGAAAGAAAAAGTTGGAGGAGAGTGTAAGAATAACTAAAAAGACAAAAATAAAAATGAAAACAACATATGACATATAAAAACCCAAAGAAAATATGGCTTATGTAAGTATTTCCTTGAGAGTAATAACACTGAATGTGAATGGATTATACTCCTCTATCAAGAGACACATATTGGCCAAAGGGATAAGGAAATATGACCCATTTATATGCTGTCTACAAGAAAACCAACATAGACCCAGGGATTTTAGTAGGCTTAAAGTGATTGGCTGGAAAACAATTTTACAAGCAAATCATAACCAAAAAAATGGTGGGAATAGCTACACAAATATTGGGAAAAATAGACTTTAAATGAAATCTATTGCAAGAGACAAACATGGACACTATATATTAGATAAAGGGGTTTTCTTCAAGAAGAAAGAATGATCATAAACATTTATTCATTTAATCAGGGTGCCTCAAAATACATGAGGCAAACACTGAAAAAATAAGTGGAGAAATAGATGCCTCTACAATTAGAGTGGGGGAATTTAAACACCAATATCATCATTACAACATCGTGACAGAGAATTCATAAAGAAACAAAGAAGCTGAATAATACATTAGAGGATCTGAAACTAATAGACATATACAAAACACTACACCCACATAGAGTGGGATATACATTCTTCACAAGCACACATGGATCTTACTCCAAGATAGACCACATAGTAGGCCACAGAAAAAATCTCAATGAATTCAGAAAGACTGAGCTTATACAAAGAAATTTCTATGACCACAATGGAATAAAATTAGAAAAAGTAAGGGCCATAAAACCAAATTATGCACAAAGATAAGGAAGTTAAAAAACACACTCTTAGACAAACAGTGGGTCAAAGAGGAAATCTCAAAAGAAATCAGTAACTACCTTGAAATGAATGAAAATGACAATATAACATATCTAAAACTATGTTATGCAAAAAAAGTTGTACTAACAGTGAAATTCATAGCCATAAAGGCATATATCAAAAAAGAAGAAAGAGTTAAATTGAAGAATATACTGAACAAATGGAGGAATTGGAAAAACAACAACAAACTAACATTAAAGGATGTAGAAAGAGGAAATAACACACACTAGAGCAGAACTAAATGAAATAGAAAATAAGAAAGGAATAGAAAAAAAATAACAAAATCAAAAGCTGGTTCTTTGAGAAGATCAATAAAATTAACAAACCCTTAGCCAGACTAAAAAAGAAAGAAAGAAAAAAAAAAAAAAAAGAAAGCAGATGCAAATACACAAAATAAGAAATGAGGAAGGGGATATCACCACTGACCCAACAAAAATAAAGAGTATCATAAGGGGTTACTTTGAAAAATTATATGTCAACAAGAATGATAAACTAGAGGAAATAGACAAATTCCTAGAAATTCACAAGAAGCCTACATTGAGGAAAGAAAAAATTGGATGAACTCAACAGTCCAATTACAATGAAAGATATAGACTCAGTCAACTAAAACCTCAACTAAGAAGAGCCCAGGACTAAACAGCTTCACAGGTGAATTCTACTAATTATTATGGAAAAAAACTAAGACCATCCTGTTTAAGTTCTTTCAAAAAATAGAAGTAGAAGGAACATTGCCATTCTATGATGCCAACATTACCCTTATACCAAAGCCAAATAAAGATGCAACAAGAAAGGAAAATTATAGACAAATTTCTCTAATGAACTTACTTTCTAAAATCCTCAATAAAATACATGCTAAATGCATTCAACAACATTTCAAAAGAATTATACATCATGGCCAAGTGGGTTTCATCCCGGGTATGCAACAATGGTTCAGGGTAAGAGAATCAATCAATGTAATACACAACATAAACACATTGAAAGAAAAAAATCACATGATCTTTTCTATAGATATAGAAACAGCATTCGACAAAATACAACACATGTTCCTGATAAAAACACTGCATGATAAACGGTATTATGAAAAACCCACAGCTACCATCTTCACTGGTGAAATCCTAAAAGCTTTCCTCTAAGATTGGGAAAAAGACAGTGATGCCAACTATCACTGCAACTATTTACCATTGTCTTAGAAGTACTTGCTTGAGCAATGAGGCAAGAAAAGGATATAAAAGGCATTCAAATTGGAAAAGAAGTAAAAATTTCACTATTTGAATACAGCATGATCCTATGCATAGGAAGCCCTTAGAAAACTACTACAAAGATTCTCAAACATATAAATTAATTCAGGAAATGCACAGGCAATAAGATTAATGCTCAAAAATCAGTAGCAGTTCTGTACACCAATAATGAGCAATCTGAGGAGGACATCAAGAAAAAAATATCATTGACAATAGTAACTAAAAGAATCAAATACCTAGGAATGAATTTAACTAAAGATTTAGAGGAATTATAGAGAGAACTACACAATACTGTTAAAGGAAATCATAGAAGACTTAAGTAAGTGAAAGAATATTCCCTGTTTATGGCTAGGAAGAATAAACATCATTAAGATGTCTCTTCTACACAAACTAATCTACAAATTTAATGCAATCCCAATAAAAATAAACAGCATTTTTTAATGAATTGGAAAAACTAACTAAAAATTTTATTTGGAAGGGTAAGAGGAACCAAATCACTAAACACATAGTGAAAAAGAAAAATGAAATTATAAATATCACTCTCCATGACTTTAAAATATGCTACAAAGGTACAGTCATCAAACTGCATGGTACTGGCACAAGGATAAACATACCAACCAATGGAATTGAATTGAGAGTTCTGATGTAGATCCCCATTTATACAGTCATCTGTAATTTGACAAGGCCACCAAGCCCACTGAGTTGGGCATGAATGGCCTCTTCAACAAATGGTGCTTGAAGAATTTGGTATCCGTATCCAAAAGAATGAGAGAGGAACATCATCTCATACCTTATACAAAAATCAACTCAAGATGGATCAAAGATCTAAATATTACAGCCAAGACCATAAAGACCTTGGAAGATAATTAAGGACACATCTCCAGGACCTTGTAATAGGAAATGGTTTCCTGAACTTCCCACCCAAATCATGAGCAGTAAAAGAAAAATGGATAAATTGGATTGCTTCAAAATCAAAAATTTTTGCACCTCAAAGGACTTATCAAGAAAGTAAAAATGCAGCTTACCCAATGGAGAAAATATTTGGCAACCATATATCTGATAGAAGCCTAATATCCAGCATATATAAATAAATCTTACACCTCGAAAATATAGAACCCATTTAAAAAATGGGCAAGTCATCTAAAAAGACACTTCTCCAAGAAGAAATACAAATGCCTAAAAAGCACATGAAAAGATGCTCAACATCACTAGTTGTTAGAGAATGCAAATCAAAAACACAATGAGATACCATATTACACCCATTAGAATGGCAGTTATTGTAAAAACGGTGGACTATAAATGTTGGAGGGGATGTGGAGGAATGGGAACATTCATCCACTGCTGGTGGGAATGTAGAATGTTCCACCCATTGTGGAGGACTCTTTGGCAGTTCTTAAAAATCTAAGTATTGAACTTCCTTATGATTCAGCAATTCCCTTGCTGGGTATAGACACAGAAGAATTGAAAGCAAAGTCATGAACAGATATATGCACAACAATATTCATAGCAGCATTATTCACTATTGTGAAAAGTTGGAATCAGGTGCTCATCAATAGATGAATGGATAAACAAAATATTGTATATACAGACAATGGAATATTACTCAGCTGTAAGAAGGATTAAAGCTAACACGTGGAATAACATGGATGAATGGAATAACATGGATGAATCTTCAGGATCTTATGTTGAGTGAAGCAAGACAGGCATTGAAGGATGAACAGTGTGTGACCTACTGATATGAATTAAGGAAAGTGAGCAGACTCAGAGATCTATTGTCTAGAAGACAAGTTTTCAAGAAATAGAGATAAGAAGGCTGTGAGCCATTACCCATATGGACATAATCTATGGTAAGCTGAAAGAATGTTGTTACATATTGAAAGGATAGGACAGGTGGGCAGTGATATTATTGATTTTGGTGGTGCAGGTTTGACAAGCATGTAGTTTGGGAAGGGTGGGTTAGAAAGTCCAGGGTACTGGGGGAGGGTTGGTAAAAGGACCAGGTGAATCCTGGGTATTTGTGGGTATATGGTTGAAAATACAAAGTTGGGAATGCTCTTATGGCAATATGACAAGGAAGTGTTTCTGGTTTAGGGTGTTGGATGGAGGCATTCGGGACAGGGTTAACCTGGAACGGGCTTCTAAGGAGTGTGTGAGCGATAATTCTGTCATAATGTGTGGTATCAGTGGGTGGGGACCCACATAATGAGAAGGTAGGAGTTGGATTTCTATCCTCAGGAGGACTGATTATTTTCTAAAATAGACAGGTGGGAGTCTCTTGAGAGCAAGGGCAGTTCCTAATAGGGAATGACAAACCAGTGTGTCAAGACCTCAGTGTTGTTACATGTAAGTATGAATCTTGTTATCCAACAAGATAAGCCAGGCATACACCATGGGCCCCAGTGAAGGGGGGGACAATAAAATAGATCAGAGGGTATTTAGTGGTAAGTGGAAATGTTCTACGTGGTCTTATAGCAATTAACACAGGACATGGTAAATATCATCAAAATTTATAAAAGTGTATGGTCTAAAATGTAATCATAGTTTAAACCTTTGACCATGTTTAGTAGCTATGTTTCACTATTTGTATGTCAGTTATAATAAAGGTACCATTCTTATGTAAAAAGGTATTAATATGGAGAGGAGGAAAGGAGAAGAGTGTTGGGTATATAGGAGTCCCTTATATTCTGTGTGTGACTTTACTGTGACCTAAAACTTCTTTGAAAAAAAAAAGTGTGTACTGGGGAATAGATGGAAGAAAATGTCACTGTATATACAGGACAACAGATATTAGTGATGAAAGGCAAAATGTCAAAAAAATTTTTAAAGGTATTTTTAATTTTTTAAAATATCCCAATCTTTTAATTTAACTTAATTTAATTTTTGTTTAATTTTTATGTATTTTATCTCATACTTAAACTTATCATTTATTATTTCATTTTCCTATTAATTTTATTTGGCTCTTGTAATGGCTTCATTTTCAAGGAGGCTTTAGATCACAGAAGGGTTACAACTGGGCTAGGGGAGGATCAATGGTTTGTGATATCAGTGATGGGGGATATATTGGAAGAAGTTTACCTAGAGATACATATAAGGTATATAAATGTGTTCCAATGATCACAGGGCATTTTCACAGTGGGTGGAAATTCACACAATAACTGAAAGAATATTTAATTCCCATCGTGGGGAGCTCTGTCACATTCTCTAGTGTAGGAGCAACTGTCCCCAAGTGCAGGGGCAAAGACTAGTGAAGGAGAATGGTCCATTGATAGGCCCTTGATATTGATGACTGGGTTTATGAGCCTTTGCTTTAGAAATTGAAACTTAGCCTCCTGTTATGGGTTGCCTAAGAGTTGCCAACTGAGAGCCTCCTTGTTGTTCAAATATGTCCTCACTCTAAACCAAACTCAGCATATAAATGCATTACCTTCCCCCTAGCATGGGTTGTGACTGCAGATGATATTCCCTGGCACCAGGAGATTACTACGAAGCACCAACTAGCAATGAAACTGGAAAAAGATCTTGAATAAAAGGGGGAAAATGTAAAGATAAATGAGTTTATGTGGCTAAAAGACTTCAAAGTGAGTCAGGAAGCCATCCCATATGTATTTTTTATCTTACCTTCTCTTCAGATTGTGCATTACTAGTGTGTAGAAATACCAGATTTTGGTGTATTGATCTTGTATCCTAACACTCTACTGAAAGAGTTTGTTTTCTATGAAAGCTTTTTTGTAGAATTTTCAGGGCTTTCTAGGTATAGAATCATATAATCTGTGAATAGTGAATGTTTTACTTCTTTTCTGATTTGGATGTCTTTTATTTTCTTGCCTGATTGCCCTAGGTACAATTTCTATAACTATATTGAACACGAGTGGTGACAATGGGCATCCTTAACTTGTCCCTGACCTCAATGGAAAATTTTTTGTCTTTCAACATTGAGTACAATGTTAGCTGTTGGTTTTCTCATATATGGCCTTTATCATCTTCAGAAAGTTTATTTCAATTCCTATCTTTTGTAATATTTTCATCAAAAAAGGATGCTGCATTTTATCAAATGCCTTTTTTTGCATCAATTTATAGCATCATGTATTTTTTCTTCTTTTATTTATTAATGTTCTGTAATATGCTGATTAATTTTGTGTGTGTGTTTAAGAACGTTTGTATGCCTTGTATAAAACCCAATTGATCATGAACATTCTTTTAATGTGTTATTGGATTATATTAGAAAATATTTTGTTGAGGAGTTTAAATTAGTATTATTAGGGAAATTGAACAATAATTTTCTTTTTTTAAAATATCTTTTTCTGGCTTTAGTATTAGGGTGATATTGGCTTCATAAAATGTGTTTTGTAGTAATCCTTCATGTTCAGTTTTTGGGAAGAGCCTGAGTAAGACTGATATTAAATCTTCATTAAATGCTTTGTAGAACTCAACTCTGAAGCCATCTAATCCAATGCTTTTTATCCTGGGTAATTTCTTGATGACTGTATCAATATCTTTACTTGTGATTGGTATTTTGAAGTCTTTTATTTCTTCTAAAGTCAGTGTACTTTGTTGATACATTCTTGGGAATTTTTCCCTTTTTTTTCTACATTTTCCATCTTTTTGGTGCACAATTATACATAGTATCCTTTTATGATCTTGTTTTATTTATGTGGGGTTAATAGTAATGTCTCTGTTATCTTTTTTCATTTTATTTATTTGCACCTTCTCTCTTTTTCTTTGCCAGCCTAAGGGTTTGTCTATTTTGTTAATCTTCTCAAAGAACCAAATTTTGGAAGGAACTGGCAAGAAAGTGTCAGTTTAGGTGGGCACTCACCATCTCTCTCACAAAGGACAGCTGATTGGGGCCAGGATCCTGCCTGAGTGGTCTGTTCTGGGAGCCCATGGAGAGAGAACATTGGCACATTAATTTGGAGGGAGCTGTTCAGGGAGGCGGGTTGCCCAAGATAAATTCATGAGTTTTCCCCAAGTTGGAAATCACGGACATGGATAGCTAAGCACCACCCTTAGAGCAAAGGACTAGGGTGAGCTCCGACCTCCCACTAGCAACCTGGTGAATGGGAGCATTCTCTGAGTGTGGGAGGGTTCTGACAGAGGGTGGAGAGGGTTTTCCTTTCTGTGGGTTTGGCTGCCTGTACACACTTGCAGATTTGGGGAGCACCCCAGCCTGCTTGAAGTGGCACCAGGCTGAAAGGAGAGGCAAATCAGCTGAGGAAGCCTGATTTAAATAGCTGCCTTGGCATACAGAGGCTATGTTCAGGAGGGGGCAAAGTCAGCCAATTTTATAGTTCTGCACTTAGGAGTATCAGAATTTCAGTTCCCCTGGAGGGATCAGGCAGTGGGAAGTGTTTAATAAGTTTCCATGAGCCTATTTACGGTCAACTCGGCAGAGGGGGTAGTCTAGAAAAGGCCTTCTTTTGGGTCCCTTATTTATCCAAAAAAATAGTTTACTTTAAAAAATTAACTTAGGTTACTCACTAAAAACTGCCTCAAAACCTGCAGAGAGAAGCCTGCAGGGTAATTGATTGATGAACACAGGCAAGCTGAGAGGCTCCACAAGGCCCCAAGAAGGAATGTTCTCCTTCCTTAGCTTTGTTTGACTGCTTGCTTGTGTGTTTGTTTGGTTTTTCTTTGTTTGTTTGCTTCTTGCTTTTCTTTCCTCTTTCCTCCCCACTCCCATTTTTAAAAAATTAGGTACTGCTAGCTTGTTTCTTCTTTGAAATGCTTCTTCTTTCTTGATTTCCCAAACTCTGTGTATATTGATTTTGTCCACCAATGCTATCTCTTTTCTTTCCTTTATTTTTCTACCTTATGCTTTCTGTGGTGGTCCATACATTCCACCATTTTAATTAGTCCTAAACTACACAGGTGCTGATTTCTAACTATTCTATTTTCTTTTTTTATTATTTTTTTTTATTTCAGCCCTTTCTTTACTCTTTCTCTCTCTCTTCATCATTCTAGCTTTTAAAAATCATTCTAAATATTTTTCTTTATTTGGTTTCCCATTCCATTTTGGTACTGTGCTTTTTCCCCCTATAACTCTACACTGCCTACATGAGTTAAATATTCATTTAACTAAGTCTTATATAGCCCTTTGTCTAACTTTTTATCAATATTATTATAATCCTTTCCCCTTACTTAGCTCTTTTGATTCCTATGGCCCTAAACTTTTACCTTCAAGGGAACATACAAAAAAGCAAGGAATTAGAACAAGATGAACAAATTGTCAAAGAGAAAACTTAACACACACACAAAACTAAATAAACTCTAAAGCAGAGAGAGAATCTAATCAACTGAATAAACCCATCAAGATAAAATGACCAGAGGGCAACAAAAATTACAAAACATACTAAGAAACAAGAAATGTGGACCAGTTCAATGAACAAACTAA
The DNA here is from genome assembly GCA_026826555.1 of Tolypeutes matacus. NCBI lineage: Eukaryota > Metazoa > Chordata > Mammalia > Cingulata > Chlamyphoridae > Tolypeutes > Tolypeutes matacus. The sequence goes on from JAKSZT010038682.1 coordinate 3,427,834, forward strand.
AAATCAGGTAGAGATGCAGAACATCAAACAACTAATTAAAGCTGCCCAAACAAATTTATTGGGCCAACTTAATGAAGTGGAGCAAGAGATTAAGGATATTGAGAAGACACTGGGAGAATATACTGAAGGAAATTGTAAACATACTTTAAAAAGGTAAGGGATATAATGGTGATGAATAGCACAATTCAAGAAATCAAAAACGCTGTATTCACATAACAGCAGATTTGAACAGGAAGAAGAAAGAATTAGTGATGTGGAAGACAGTACTTCTGAAATCAAACAGATAGTAGAACATATAGATAAAAATATTGAAAAAATCCAGCAGGGACATAGGGATTTTACCAACAACACAAGACACACAAACATGGGCATCCAAGAAGCAGAAGAGAAGGGAAAGGGAACAGAAGGAGTGTTGAAGGAAATAATGGCTGAAAACTTCCCAACCCTATTGAGGGAGATAGATATACATGCCCAGGAAGCACAGCACTCCCCAAACATTATAAATCCCAACAAGCCTACTTCAAGACATATAATGATCAATATGTCCAATGTTTGAGACAAAGAGAAAATAAGCAAGGCAGCAACAGAAAAGAGAACCATAACATACAAGGGAAGCACATAAAGTTTAAGTGCTGATTTTTTATCTGAAACCATGGAGGCCAGAAGACTGTGGTATGACATAGTCAAGGTACTAAAAGATAAAAACTTCCAGCCACAAATTCTCTATCCAGCAAAGCTGGCATTCAAAAATAATGGATAGTTCAAAATATTCAGAGATAAACAGAAATTAGGAGAATATGCCAATAAGAAACCTTCCCTTAAAGGAATACTAAAGGAAGTTCTACGGGTTGAAAGGAAAAAAAAAAAAAAAAAACAGGATAGACAGAGTTGGAGGAGAGTGTAAGAACAACTAAAAAGACAAAAGGAGAAATGAAAACAATATATCACATAAATAAACCCAAAGAAAATATGTCTGATGTAAGAAATTTATTGAGAGTAATAACACTGAATATTAATGGATTAAAATCACCAGTTAAGAGACACAACTGGTTCTTTGAGGAGATCAATAAAATTGACAAACCCTCAACCAGACTAACAAAGAAAAAGAGAGAGTAGAAGCAAATACACAAAATAAGAAATGAGGAAAGGGATAACACTACTGACCCCACAGAAATAAAGAGTACCATAAGAGGATACTTTGAAAAATTATATGCCAAAAAGAATGATAATTTAGAGGAAATGGACACATTCCTAGAAACTCACAAGCAGCCTACATTGATGAAAGAAGAAATTGATGAACTCAACAGTCCAATTACAAGTAAAAAGACAGACTCAGTCATCAAAAACCTCCCAATTAAGAAGTCAAGGACCAGATATCTTCACACCTGAATTCTTCCAAACATTCCAGAAAGAGCTAACGCCTATCCTGCTTAACCTCTTCCAAAAAATAGAAGTAGAAGGAACATAGCCTAACTCATTCTATGATGTCAACATTACCCTAATACCAAAGCCAAAAAAAGATACCACAAGAAAGGAACGTTGCAGACCAATTTCTCTAGTGAACTTAGATGTTAAAATCCTCAACAAAATACTTGCTAATCACATTCAATAACATATCAAAAGACTTATACATCATGAAAAATGGGTTTCATCCCAGGTATGAAAGGATGGTTCAACATAAAAATATCAATCAATGTAATACACCATAAAAAAGGATTGAAAGAAAAAAATCAAATGATTATCTATATAGATGCAGAAAAAGCATGTGATAAAATAGAGCACCCTTTCCTGATAAAAACACAGTAAAAGATCAGAATAGAAGGAAACTTTCTGAATATGATAATAGGTATATATGAAAACAACAACAACAACAACAACAACATCATCTTCCATGGTGAAAACCTAAAAGCCTTCCTTCTGAGATCAGGAACAAGACAAGGATACCCACTATCACCACTCCTATTTAACATTGCCTTAGAAGTTCTGGTTTGAGCACTGAGGCAAGAAAAAGATATAAAAGGCATCCAAATTGGAAAAGAAGAAGTACAAATTTCATTATTTGTAGACAACGTGATCCTATACATAGAAAGCCCTGAGAAATCTACAAAAAAGTTCTTCTAGAGTTTATAAAAGAGTTCAGTAAAGTTGCAGGGTTTAAGATCAATGCTCAAAAATTATTAGCATTTCTGTACACCAATAATGAGCAATCTGAGGAGGAAATCAAGAAAAAAAAAACCATTTGCAATAGTAACTAAAAGAATCAAAACCTAGGAACAAATGTGACTAAAGATGTAAAGGACTTATCTAAAGAAAACTACAGAACACTCTTAAAAGAAATCAAAGAAGACTTAAATAAATGGAAGAATATTCCCAGTTCATGGATAGGAAGACTAAACATCATCAAGATTTCTATCCTACCCAAAGTAATCTTCAGATATAATGCAATCCCAATAAAAATCAACACTTTACTTTTTATGAATTGGAAAAATTAACTCTAAAATTTATTTGGAAGGGGAAGAAGCCCTGAATCACCAATGACATATTGAAAAAGATAAATGAAGTTGGAGGTATCACCTTACCTGACTTTAATACATACTACAAAGCTACAGTGGTCAAAACCACATGGTATTGGCACTTTTGTAAGACTTGTAGTTTTCTCTGTTTAATAGTGTTTAACCTTTAGTTGGGTATCTATGATATAAAATTTGGAGCAATATTTAAGTATATATGTGATTACAAAAATTCTTTTATATGTGCATATTTATTTTTTTATGCAAATGTACTAAATGTTCATGGCATAATATTCAGAATAGAATAATATTTACTTTATTTTTAATTTAGTAAATAAATTATTCCAATAGGCATTCTTAATTTCTGTTTTATGTTTCAGGCATTGTTCTTAGCAGGAATTCATTATTATTAAAATTTATATTGCACTGCTTATTCTGGAGTGAATATTCTAGTTTGTACAAAAGCAAGAAAATAATAATTATAACTAAAACTGAACAATTTCAGATAAGCAGGGATATGACGGTTTGTTGGGAGAATGTAAAATTATATTGGAGACTGAAACCTGATGTGAAATCAGGTGTGTGTCTTTGAGGAAAGTATACTTAAATTTAATACAATTTATGTCCATTAAAGAAAACCAGGTAATTTATAGAGGAATCACAAAGCCTATCATACCTTTCCATCTTCTCCATTCCCTTATCCAATACTGAATGATTTACTGGAAGAGGTGTAGGACTCATTCAGCCATCTAGCCACAACTTCTTTGGATTTTTTATCTTAAGTGATTTCCCCTCCATTCCACAGAATTAACAAGCACCCTGGAACCCCATTAAACCCATGTTTTGTTGTGTTATCTCACTCCAGGCTTTTATTCTGCTAGCTCTTCTACTTCATCCCCCTCTTTCTCATACTTTGTACTCTCTTATACATATTCTCTTCCTTCTTCAACTTCAGTCTCCCTATAAGTGCTACGCATATCTGTGCTCTTTCCTCCTCCTTCATAAAATAAGCAATAAACATACATATTCCAAGCCCTGTTACTCGTTTTCATTACTTCTTTTACATTGCCTTCTCTGATAACTTATTTTAATTCTTCAGTCTCAAATCATATTTAATTTACTCTAGAATTTTTCCACAAAATATTCGATTTAATCAATGAAGTATATTCCATCAGCTTAGGTAAACTAAAAAACATAGTTAAGGAATCATTTTAGACCAGGTAAAAAACATTAGTGTATCTAAAGATAGACATCATATATAAAATAAAGAGTAGTAGTGACATTTTATATGTGTACGCAATCTATTTTATTATTATTTACATAATTCATTTTAACATTTTTATTGTGGGAAAATTTATATATACAGTGAAATTGTTCATCTACATGACTTTCATCTGTACAAATTTTGCTCCCATCACCACCATCAATTACCAAATGTTTGCATTTCCCCAAAGTATAATTCTGTATCCATTAAGCATGGACTTGCTATACCACACCATCAGTAGGCCCTGGTAACCTATGGCTATTTGTTTCTATGAATATGCTTGTTCCAGGTATTTCATATAAGTGAAGTAACAAAATATTTGTCCTCTTGTATCTGGATTATTTCACTCCATGATTCATTTGTTGTGTAACATATATAAACAACTCATTTTTTTTATGGCTGAATAATTCATTAAATATTTATACCATTTTGTTTACCGATTTTTCAATTAATGTACACATTGGTTTCTTCTACCACTTGGTTATTGTGGTGTTACGAACATGTCTATAATCTCTATTCAAGTCATTATTTTCAATTCTTTTAGGTGTATTCTTATAAGTGGAACTACAGGATTATGTGATTAATTTTATGTTAACATTTTGAAGAAGTTCCAAATTGTTTTCTATATGAACTACATATGGTTGTATTCCCAAAAACAATGCATGAGATTCCTAGTCTTCTGTAACCTTGTCATCACTTGATATTTTCCATTGAATAATAATAAAATAGCCATTCTAGTTCGTGTGAAGTGAAACATCATTGTAATTTTGATTTGCATTTACTTCATGTGTAATGATGTTGAGCAATGTTTTGTGTTTTTATTGTGGGTTTTTTTTTTTGGTATTTATCTTCTTTTCAGAAATATCTATTGAAATACTTTGCCCTTTTTTAAAAAAATGCTGTTTTTCTTTATGTTCCTTTATTACCTGATTCTCTATACATTGTGAACATCAAACTCTTTTCATATATATAATTTACAACTGTGAAGTCTTTAATTTATTGATAATATCCTTTGATGCACAAAAGATTTTAATTTTTATTGATCCAATTTACTTATTTAAATTTTGTTGTATGTAATTTTGTTGTCATATCTAAAATCTACTGGATAATACAATTTCCAGTTGAATTTTCCATTTTTTCTGAGTTTTGTGATATCAGCTCTTATATTTATGCTATTGGTTTATTTTGTTTTATTTTTTGTGTGTGTTGTAAGGTAGAGGCACAATTTCATTCATTGTCAAATGAATATCTACTTTTCACAGCAATTACATAAGTCAAAGAAATGTGCTACAGAATTCCACTATTTCATTTACATCAGTGAGTCATGTAAATTCCTTTGTGAAACATGTTCAAGATATCTTTCTTAGTCAATTGGCATATGGGTGAAAATGCACCTAAAGCATACAGGATAAAAATGTATTCTTACTGTCATAGGTATAACTACATAAAAATTTCAATAAACTGACAAGTAGAAAAAAAGAAAATATCTGAATTTTATCAAATGCCATTTTTTCATTTATATCAATGATCATGTAATACATCTCCTTTGTTTTGTTAATATGTTGTACTAAATTCAATGATTTTCTAATGCTGAGTCATCCTTGTGTATCTGGAAGCAAACTCTATTATCATGGTGTATAATTCATTTATTGTATTTTTGGATTCAATTTACAAGTATTGTTTTGAGATTTTTCATCTAAGTTCATTGGAGGATTGGTCTGTAATTTTCATTTCTTGTAGCATCTTTCTGTGGCTTGGTATTTGGGTGATGTCAGCTTCATTGAAAAAATTAGCAATGTTTCTAACTCTTGAATTTTTTAGAAGAATTTAAGTAGGGTTATTAATTAATTTCAGAATGATTTGTGGAATTCATCTGTGAAGGCTTCTGGTCCTGGGCTTTTCATTTTGGGGTGCCTTTTGATGACTGGTTTAATCTTATTACTTGTGATTTGTCTGGTGAGATTTTCTATTTCATCTTCTGTCAATGTAGGTTTTTTGTGTCTAGAAATTCATCCATTACATCAAAGTTGTCCACATTGTTAGCATGCAATTTTTCATACTAGCCTCTTATGATCCTGTCATATTTTCCATGAGGATAGTTGTAATGTCCCCTCTCTCATTTGATTATATTTATTAACATTACCTCTCTTTTTTGTTAATCTAGCTATGGGTTTGCAAAGTTTGTGAATCTTCACACACAAAAAAAACTTTTGGTTTTGAGAATTATTGTTATTGTGTTTTCTTTAATTTTAATTTTAATTTAATTCTGCCTTAATGTTTTGTTTTGTTTTTTAATTATTTCCTTCTGCTTGTTTTATAATTAGTTTGCTCTTGCTGTTCTATTTCCTCCAGATGTGCAGCTTGGTCTTTGATTATAGCCTTTTCTTCTTTTTTAATGTAAGCATTTAGGGCTACAAATTTCCCTCTTAGGACTGTCTTCATTCCATCCCATAAGTTAGGGTATGTTGTATTCTCATTTTTGTTTGACTTGAGACATTTACTAATTTCCATTGCAATATTTTCCTTAATCTCTGATTGTGTAGATTTGTGTCATTTAACATCCAAATCTTTGTGAATTTTACAGTTTTCTTCCCATTATTGATTTCTAGTTTAATTCCATTGTGGTCAGAGAAAATGTTTTGTATAATTTCAATCTTTTTATATTCATTGAGACTTGTTCTATGGCTAAACATGGGGTATACCCTGGAGAATGGTCATGAATCATCAACAAGATTGCATACCCTGCTGTTTAGGGTGCATGAAATGTTCTGTGTATGTCGATTAGGTCTAATTCCATTTGCATATTACTCAAGATCTCTCTTTCTGTATTGATCCTCTTTCTTTAGGTTTTGTCTATTGCTGAAAATGGTGTATTAAAGTTCCCTATATTATTTTAGATGCTTCTGTTACTCCACTTAGTTTTGCTAGAGTATGCCATATGTAATTTAAGGCAACTTGTTTAGGTGAGTAATTTTTTTTATTGTTCTTTCTTCTTTATACATTGCCACTTTTATTAATAAATATTGTCCTTTGTCTCTTACAACAGTTTTACATTCTAATTTATTTAGTCTGATATTAATATATATTCCCCAGCTCATTATTGGTTATGTTTTGTATTTAAAATAATTTTCCAAACTTTAATTTGCAAATGTTTGTGTCAGTGGGTCTAAGGTGAATCTCTCATAGACAGAATATATATGGATCATATTTTTTATCCATTCTTTGAATCTAAGTCTCTTAATTGTGGAGTTATTCCAGTAAAATTCAATGTTAGTAATGGAAATGCACTACTTAATTCAAATAGTTTGTCTTTATACTTATGTGACAATTTGATATAATTTATGAATTCCAAAGAGATATTGATTATATTTGTAAAGTGGTCTTTTCTTCTGGATATGATTACCCTTTGATTTTATTAGCATATCTAATTAACTTATGTAATTAGGGCTATGGTTCAAACGCATCATTAGAACGTGATTCAGGATTGATTCCTGAAACATTGGATGGCTGATAAAAGACACTCTCACAAGGAAATTATTTCCTCAAACACTTCTGCCACTTTTCTCCACTTCTCCACCTGGCATACCACTGATGTGTATGTTTTTTGCATCTTATGCTGTTTTTCACTTCCCTGGTTCCTAGCCCAATTTATTCCATTTTTCTCTCTTTCTGTTCTATCTGTGTGGTTTCAGATGTCCTATCTTCTAATTCACTAATTATTTCTTATGCCTGCTCAAAACTGCTCTTATGTGATTCTAGTGTATTTTTTTATTTCTTTTATTGTACATGTCATTTGCATAAGATCTGCTATTTTTATGTTTGTTTACAATTTGTTCTGTATGCTCAACTTATGTATTCTTAATATCCGTCATCACTTTAGCCATTTTTGTCATTCAGTTCTTTGATTTGATTTAGGAGATGTGTGTGCTTATCATTGATTAGTTGTCTTAAATCTGCTGTCTCATAACAATTTTTTTTTTCTTTGGCTGCGTCTTCTCATATTTTTTGTATTGCTAGTAATTATTTGCTGTTGTCTAGGCAACAAAGTATGTTGGTGAATTTAATCTGATAGTGTATTTCTCTATTGCTTAGTAGTTGTAATTCATGGCTTTTCCTTTATTTTTGATTCAACTTAGTCTAAGTCCTTAAAACTGCCCTTCCTAAGTTATCAAATCAAGGCCATAGACCCAGAGTCTTTGGACTTGACAGAGTCGATTTTTTTTTCTTCCTGCATTTTCCCAGCCAGCCTGCAGATTGCCTTCTTCAAAAAAATCTTTCCCCAGAGGTGTCTCTTTCAAAATCCACTTGTCCATGATTCTGGTCCAGCCAGAACCAAGATTCATAGAAGTTTGATGGCTAAACTCAATGGTGAGAACCCACACTTTGCCATCCTCCACACTCCTCCTCCAAGGGATCTGTTCCTATCTCAGTTGTCTGCAGTAAGCCACAGTGTTCACCAAAGTTGTTAATATTGAGGGAGGATGATGGGTGAAATTATTGGCTGCTGGTTCTAGTAACTCATGAACTTTTGCTCATTTTTTCCTCTCTCTCTGTCTGTTCCTTCCTAGAAGATTCATGGCACTCTTTTGGTCTTCAAATTCCCAAAGTAATTCCCTTGGAAAACATTTTTCCCTACTTCCATAGATTTTTAGGAGAATTGCATCCTGTCTACTTACTCCAGCATCATTTTCCTGGAACATGCTCACATAATGATCAATGATTAAATTATGTGTGATTTAAATTCTGTTAAATTTGTTGACATTACATTTATAACCAAAGTTATAATCTATGATGATTAATATAGCATGACTGAATGCCAAAAGTAATATTTTGCTGTTGTTTGTGGTACAGTTCTATAGAAGTCAATTATATCCTCTTTATTGGGTGAGTTGCTGAATTTTTCTAGGTACTTAATTGTTTTATTTGCATTTGTTCTTCAGTTGCCAAGAATGAGGTGTTGAAGGACCAACCACTAATTGTGAATTTGACTGTTTCTCATTTTAGTTATATAAGTGTTTACTTCAATAATTTGAAGTTTTCCTTTTTGGTGCATGCACATTTAGCAACACTTTGTCTTCCAGTGAATTAACGTTTCTACCATTGTATAATAACTGATTTTGCCTCTAGAAATTTTCTTTGTTCTGTAATATAGTTTATATGATATTTAGAGCCAATATTGATTTTCTTTATTAATATTTTCATGGTAAATATTTTCTATTATTTCCATATTGCATATGCCATTACAATTAATATATTGTCATGTAAACTCCATGTTGTTGTGATAATGTTTTTAATCCAGTGCCAAACTTTGCATTTTAATTGATTAAATTAATTAATCAAGTAATTTAAATTAATTTAAACTTTGATGTTTTTCAATTAAAAGCAATTAACATTTTAGTGTTTAAGACTGTTATTTTAATATACTGTTTGTTTCCTCTTTTATCATTCCTATATTTCTCTTTTCTTAACAATTTCTATCCTCTTTGAAATATTCTTTTTCAGGATTCCATCTGGATTTATCATTAGAGTTTGAAATATATTGCCTTGAATTATTGCTTTCTTGGATGTTTCTGTATTATAATATACACATCTGACATTATTGACTAAGGATATTGACTTTTACTATATTGAATGACATTTTAAAAACTTACTCTCATTTAGCTCTCTTTATTCTTCTTATGTTTAATATACAATTTTCTTAAATATTTCCTCTATGTACATTAATTGCCACATCATATGATGGTGTGATTATGGCTCCATCCATGAAGTATAATTTAAGAAACTCATGAGAAACAGTTAGTATATTATATTTACCCATATTTTTGCCCATACTGATGTTTATCTCTCTTTTCTGAACTTTTCAAGCCTTATTCTGTTAGCATCTCCTTTCAGTATAGAATTTTTCCCTTACTCTTACTTTATAAGCCATCTTGCTAGCAATAAATTTCTGACAATTCCTTTATTTCTCCAATACTCCTGAAGCATATTTTCAGTAGATAAAGAATTTGTAGGTGAGCTTTCTTATTCCAGTATTTGAAAAATATTGTGCCATATCCACCTGGTCCCCCTAGTTTCAGATTAAAGAAATCTGCTCTCATTTCAATCCTTGTCCATCTATAAGTAAAGCATCATTTCTATGACTTCTTTCAAGACTTTTAAAATTTGTTTTTCAGAAGTTTAATTTTAATTTCTTCATATGTAGTATTTTGGAGGGGTTCCTCTAACTGGGTCCATTAAGCATCTTGGATCTCTTGTGTCTTGCAACAAACTTAGGAATTTTCAGAAAAGTTTTCTAAATATACTTTCAGTACCAACAGATTTCTGAGATGAGAAAAAAAATGATTCTGTTTTCTGTTTTTAAATTGAGTAAATTCTATTGATCTGTCCTCCATGTACTGATTCTATCCTCTGTAATCATTACTACTGAGCCCCATTCTGTGAAATTATTTCAGTTTATATTTTCTTTCAGTTCCAATTTTATATTGCTGTTTTTATAACTTCCATTTCTTTGATGAGGTTTTCTATTTCTTCATTTGTCCCCAGGGAATTCTTAAATGCTTTATGAAACATTTTTAAAACATGTGCTTCAAAATATTTGACAGAAAATTCCAACATCTGATTCATGACAATTGCTTTGCTTTCTCCAAATGTTTTTATAAGATAAGTATCCCACTTAGCCCCACTGTTACCTGACAGGAGAAAAGTAATTAGAATGATTTCTAAATCTGTCTACCACCATTTCAATGTTGTGTCAATGCCAGGTGATTTTGGAGCTCAGCTTCACAATGTACATATTGGCACATTAAGTAGGGTGATAGTAGTGCTGAGTTGCCATGCCTTACACCACATTTTGCTATGTTGATGTTGGTTGGAGTTAGGAGTACAGCACTCAATTGAGAATTTCTGACTCCAGGAATGGGAGGTATGGGGAGAGTAGTGATTAATCCTGAACTTGTTCAATCTCTTGCTGTTGTGTGAGAGTGGAGGCACAACTCACCACTCTGCACAGCTGGCATGGGGAGAGGACAATGTTTGAAACCTAAGTGGTGTTGGTAGTGCATCCAGTTGTCCTTGAATCTCACTAAAATTACTCTAGAGGGAAAATCCAAGAGTGCTTCTTACATGCTAAGGTGGGAAGGATTATCAAATAACTGAGCAGTTCCACTGACAGTATTGCCTGCTTCTGACTATGAGAAGAGGGAGAAAAATGTTACTTTCTCATAGCTCTGAAACTGCCAATGCAAAGGGGACTTTCACAATTTCATTTCACAGTGGGACAAAGTTAATAAGGATCTTCACTATGGTTATTAAGTCCCATAAGCAAAACAATGATGGTTATACTTAGTCATTTGCAGTTACCTTTCATTAGTAATATGATTGTGAAATGCTGAGCAAAAGCTATTTTAGTAGGAATCATCAAATTAAAGACTCTAAAACTAGGTAGCAGAAAAGAAATACTGCATCTTTTGCTAATTTTTCAAGGATTTGACAGCTAATTATAAGAATCAGAGCCTCCAACATATCCCCAATTATTTTACCTATTTTTCTCCTACAAAATCAAATGTATTGTGGAATATAATTGTGGATGGTCAAATAGTCATCCCAGTGGAGGCCCTTAATGTGACAACTTTGCTAGATGGAATATGTTTGCTGGAAGAAAGCACACATATTTTGAAACTTGGTATGTCATTTTTGTTATGGTGAATGTGTTCCATTAACAATCATCATTAAAGATAAAAAAAAAACACTTTCTTAAAATGTTGCAATAGAGAAACAAAAAATATTAACTTACCCCATGATATTTTGCTCTCTCTAAAAAAATCTCTGCAGTGTCCTTAATCATCCTGCCATTTCACAGAAACCCACGGTATTACCTCTAGAGATGATGACATTTATCCTTGTTGGAGCTAGTGAATAAGTAAAATAAAACCCTCTAGATATCATGTTAACATATATTTATGCCAAAATGTGCAAGATAAATACTACAGAGCTTCAATGACCTGCCAAATTGGTGTAGGTTTTAGGATTTCAGTAGGTCAGAGAATGCAGAAATAATCACTATAGGTATAAAATATCTTGTTCACTGTACTACATACTCATAAGAAAAACGGAATGTGCATGTTTGGATGTTTTGGATTTTAGAAGGAACATATATCACACCTGGAAATACTGCTCAAGGAATTGCTTGAAGGATTACAGGGAAATCCATTAGACTTCAATGGGTCCTAAAGCAATTTGCTGTTGATCCAATAGACAAGGCAAGTTGTATTACTATTGGCTTGGAGGTTTCACCAAATCCAGTGGTTTCCAAAGAGTCCATAATAATAAGGCTGCTAGAGAGAGCCTATGGCAGAGTCACACCCAGGTTTCTAGAACAAGAAGATGCTGCCTATGACAGAAAACTAATTGCTCTTGAAAACCAGCGCTACTAGTACTACTAGACCTGAACACCTAATCTTGAAAATCAGTACTACTAGTACTACTAGTCCTGAACACCTAATCGTGGGACATCAAGAGATTATATGCAAAAAACACCTTTCCTGGGCTAAATTTTCATATTTACAAAGTAATATTTTCTGGTCAGCCCAATAACAATGTATGGAAACATCTGAATTAAGGCCTGAGTACTTCCAGAATTAAATGTTGAGACTCCTATGTCAGATGATGCTGCATAGTTCACTCAGCTTCCACTATAGAATCCTGGACTGGTATCTATGATCAATTGACCAAGAAAGATATCTTAGACATGTTTCCAAAATGAATTTACATGGCTCACTGGTGTAAGTGCAAAAGTTGATTTATGTAGTATATCTCCTTTCTCATTGGAGCTTTCCCTGAGAGGCAGTCTTGAGGGTTAATGCACACACTTTGAAATGAGACAGAATTTGAAATGGGATTTTTGACCAATTAAGATAGTGTCCTGCTGATACTAAGATATCCTTTATGATGAGAGGGCACCCTAAGTGTATATTGCACGGGTTATTTTCAAAAGGAATCAAATTAAATACAAGATTTAATGAGAATGCCACCTTCAAATTTATGCATGCATTTTGAAAAATCAAATGTAGAATAAAATTCAGATTTGCTTGCAATAATATTGAGACCTTGACATATTGGTCTGATTTCTTTCATTAGGCACTGCCTATGTTCTCAAGAGATTGTTGTCCCTCTAATTGAGTGTATAGCAGGTTTCTCCAGGATGGGAGTTTAATATATTTTGTTTGTTTGTTTATTGTGTGGGTCTCCTCCACCCACTGAGATAACATCCTGTAACAAAATGAACATAGAAGTATGCCTCAGGGGCACTCTTTCCCACATGTCCCCCCACCTCCAATGCCCTGCATCAGTAACCATCCTGTGCCATATTTTCCAAATGTACATTCTCACCATTATGGTTTTAACCACAAACATGCAAATCCCCAGAGTACACCTTCCTCCAACCCTTCCCCCAGTTCCATGGGCAGGGTTACCATAGGTTGTACGGGAAAAGGGAGGGTAGAATAACATAGATGGTATATAGGGCATTTTTAGGGCATTAGAATTGTTCTGCATGATCTTGTAATAATGGGTAGAGGCCATTTTAAATTTCATCAAAACCTATACACGTGTATAGTTAGAAATATAAACCATAATGTAAACCATTAAACATGGTAACAATGTTTCAATATTTGTACATCAGTTGTAACAAATGTACCATCCATATGTAAATTATTATTAATAGGGCAAAGTGGAAAAGGGGGAGGGTGTAGGATATATGATTTAATTAATGTGAACTTGCCATAAATCATCAATGAATTACTTCTGGAGATGGAGATGCAAGAATGAGTGAAGCAGGGCTGGAGACTTGTAAGTGTTTTCATTTCATGAGAGAAATAGACAACAGCAATATTTAAGTTACCACATCATAGATGCTGTGATAGATGTGAGTGAAAATTACTGCTGGAAAACAGATGATAATGGGGAGTTTCACCCGGACACACTGTAAAGATTCCATAGGTTTGACGGTGATTGGGATGTGCTCAAAAGAAAAGCAGTATGTATGTGTGAGTGTGTGTATGGACAAGGCACCTGAATAATAATAACTGCAGAAGTGAGACTAGCAGGATCAAAGCCTGATTTATTGGGAATATCTTCACTTGAATTTCTCAAGGTCCCAGACTTCTCAAAATAGGCAGAGACATCTGTAACTGTGCTCACTTTTGCCTAGATAAAAGAAACATACACACATGAGCACAGCAGATGTTCAAATCTGATAACAGATATGCAGGAAAGTCTTTTAACTGGCTCTATTATTAATTATTAATTTATCAGTACTCAGGTGTTGGCTCATAAATCTATTATCTTTTTTCTCAACTTTTATACGTATTCTGCCCAGTTCTAAGCACTCTTACAAGAACTTATGTTTCTTGATTTCCTTTCCAACCAGAGGCAATTTCTTTACTCAAATCTTTCCTTCCTGACACTATGTCATTCTCCATATTTGCACCAAGGAACCTAAAGATAAACCTGCCACTGCCAAATATACCAACAGAATTAGTTGTTGCTTTATAAGTTATCTTGCATCCCATACAAAATCCACTGGGAGAAAAAAAAATGCTAGTAATTTTCAGTAAATCTGAAACATTACTTTGAAAAGAGTAATTCTTTTCAGTGGATGGAGAAGAGAAAGAGTGAGGCTGGAGCATTCACAATGCAGACATTTGGTTATTAAACTGGTATAATGACATCAACGTGAAATTTAAGTTTTTGGGATGACTCCTTCACAGTTAAATCATTTATTTCTTCCAGAGCAGGAATAAGAATAGCATTTTTCCTCCACATAACTTAAAAATGAGGGTCATCCATAGGAACAGTTAAATCACCGAAGACATGATGCATGATTGATGGTCTGTAACATAACATTTACGTTAAAAGAAGATTTATGTGTTACAACTTTGACTATCATCTGTGCCAGCTTCTTTTCCTCTGTGGTAGGAAACTCTGGATTAGAGATGCTGAATATCAGAGAAAATTGAACCAGGATGCAGGTTTGTTGGTCTTGTTCAAGTAATCAATCAGGTTTTCTACATACCCAGATGAAGGGTTAGTGGAATAGATTAGCTTCTGTTTCTGTGAGCCTTTGCATCTGGTTTCATATTATCCACATCCTAAACTGGGTAACATGTCATCCTGCCCTTTCCATGGTAAATACAACCCCAAGAGGCTGTGAAAATAACGTAATTTACCTTATAATCTAAAATTTTAAGGTATTTGAGAACGTTTTCAGTTGTGCATTGAAAGCTTTATCCTGTGCTCTCTGAGGCAATATAAATATCTAAACACACACTCTCATTTTGTGTTTTTTTTCTATGTCCATGAATAGGAATTTTCATTTGGTCCTCAAGATCCAGCCTTCAATGACTTCTTTGACATTGCCTTTCAAAACAGCCTATCTATGCTGTTCACTACCATAGTTTCCCTGATCAGCTGAAAACAGTATAAAATGTTTCTACCAATGTTTGTCAAGGATAGGTTTTCTGATTTATCATATAATACCTGTATCTCAGACATTAATTGTTGCTTGACCTCTTTAAACACGACTATGTTTTAAATGGGGTTTTTAAAAACAATTTTATTGATAAATACATATTCATAAACCATAGAATACATCTAAAGTATACAATCAGTGATATTTGGTGTCATCTCAGAGTTGTGCATTCATCACATTTATAAAGATTAGAGCATTTACATTACAGCACAAATAAACAGGAAGAAGAAAAACAACAACAAAACAAAAACAAACCAACAAACAAAAACCATACCCATGAATAATCACCTCTCGATCTCTCTATCCTTCTTCCAAATGTGATTTCTAATCCTTTCTTGTCTCTATATTTGTTTATTTTTACATTTTATATAAAGAGAGTCAAACAACATGTAGTATTTTTTATCTAGTATCTTTCACATAACATACTTCCTTTCCTCTCTCTCGCTACACTCAACATAATGTCCTCAAGGTTCATGCATGTAGTCATATGATTCAAAACTTCATTTCTATTAATAGCAGAATAATATTCCAACCTGGATATATATCAGAATTTGTTTATCTATTCTTCTGTTGAGGGACACTTGGGTTGTTTCCATCACTTGGCAATCATGAATAATGCAGCTATGAACATTAGTGCAGAGATATCTGTTCATGTCCCTGCTTTCAGTTATTCAGGATTTATATCTAGTAGTGGTACTGTTGGGTCCAATGGCTGATCTATATTTATCTACCTTAGGAACACACAGACTTCCATTGTGTATATTAAATTTTCCATTCTCATCAACAGTGACTAAGCATCTCTATCTCCCTACAATCTCACCAACACTAGTAGTTTTCTGTTTTTCATTTCCCTAATTGCAGCTGCTATTGAACATTATTTAATGTGATTTTTCACCATTCATATTTCTTCTTTAGAATAATGTCTATTGAAATTTTTTGCTGATTTTTTTAATTGGGTCATTTGTCTTTCTACAGTTGAGTTTTAGGATCTCTTTATGTAACATGGATACTAGACACTTTTTAGATGTGCGATTTCCAAATATTTTCTCACAGTGATTAGGATGACTTTTAACCTTCTTCACAAAGTTGTTTGTGGTGCAAAAATGTTTAATTTTGAAGAGGTCCCATTTACTTGCTTTTTTATTATGTTGCTCATGCTTTGGGTGTGTGGTTTAAGAGACACCAGCTTAACACAAGATCTTATATATGTTGCCCTACATTATATTCTAAGAAAAATTCTATCACCTAACTTGGCCTCAGTAACACCTATATTAATACCACAGCAAAACAGCACAATGCCCAATCTTCTTTAGCACACAGGAAATATTCTCCAAAATAGACAATATGACATGGAATAAAACAAGCTTTAGTAATTTTCAATGTGGTGGAGTAACTTGCCTGTAATGCTATTGGACCACAATGAAATCAAATTAGACACTACAACAGAAAGAGATTTGGGATATCCATAAACATTTATAAATTATATAACTCAATTCTAGAAACTCATTAAATGGAAAATAATTCAAAATTAATTTCAAAAATGATTTCAAATGAAACCCAATATATCAAAATGTATTTATGCAGCTAAACCAGTAGTGCTTAGCAGGAAATTTATAGCATTAAAAAAGCAAAAAATATCAAATCAATAACTTAAATATGTATCATATAGAAAAATATATAATAAAAATTAGAAAGGAGATCAATATAATAGAAAAGAGAAAAATAATACAGGGAACCCATGAAACCAAAAATAGGTTATTTGAAAAAATATGAACAAATTAAAAAAAAAAAAACAAACAGAAATTTTAGCCAAATTGACAAAACCACATTACCAAAATCAAGAATTAAATAGAATATATCATCACAAATATAAAGATTAGACATAGGTTTTGAGCATAAATTTATGTCAGTGAATTAGACAATTTAAGTGAAATGATAAATTCCTAAATTTAGAGAAATTGCACATACTTAATCAATGATAAACGGAAAATCTGAATGAACCTATAACACACAGATAAAATGGATTACTAATTAAAAGCCCAGAACTGGATGGTTTCCCTGGTTAAATATATTGAGGTATTTTAAAAAGAAATGTTAAGAATCCTCCATTCTCTTCAACAAAATAATGCAGTGTGGATATTTCCTAACACTTTCAGTTGGGCCAGTTTTATCCTGTGAGGCAAAGGCAAAGAAAGACAAAGATAGACCTAAAGAAAGATACCACTCTTTCATGAAAATAGATGCATAAACAGCAAAATATGACAAATCAGAGCTTACAATGCTTAACATGAACTATATCCCTTGAATAAGTAGGATTCATATTAGGAATGAAGGGTTGGTTTTATCTTTAAAAATAATTAATATTATATATTCTGTTAATAGAAAAAGAGATGAAAATTATATAACACTCTCAACAGACACTTAAAAAGGATTCTACATCATTGAAATAGTGTTGATGTTAACAAATTATCAGAAAACTAGAAAAAGAATGGAATGAAAGGCAATCAACAGAATGGAAGAAAATAATTGTTAACCATATATCTGATAGGAATTTAATATCCAAAATATATAAAGAACTGCTACAACTCAACTAAAAGACAAATAAACCAATTAAAAAATGGACAAATGATTTGAATAGACATTTCCCCAAAGAACAAATACAGATGATCAATAACCATATGAAAATATACTTTGTCATAGGAAATGCAAATCAAAACAATAATGAAATACCGCTTCACAAACACTAGGAATACTATTATTAAAAATAAAAATAATAACAGAAAATAACAAGTATTAAGTATAGTATTAAGGACATGGAAAAATTGGAACACAGGCATTTTGGTGGAATTGTTGAATACTGTAGCCACTGTAGAAATCACCTTAGTCTTTCCTAAGAAACTTAAACATAGATTTATCATATGAACTGGGAAACCCACTTCTTATTAAATACCCTAAAAATATGAACATATACAACCATACAAAAATATTTGTATGCCAATATTTATAACAGCATTATTCACAATTGCCACAATGTGGAAGCAACCCTAGTGCCCATCAATGGAGAATTAATAAATAACATATAGTATATACAGACATTGGAATATTAATCAGATGTGAAAAGGAATGATATTCTGATGTATTATAAAACATTTCTAAAAGTGAAGATATCATGTTGAATGAAATAAGCAAGATGCAAAAACTAAAATATTGTATGCATTTGTTTATATGTAATATTGAGGATAAGCAAATTTCATAGAGGCTGACAATAGATTACAGGTTATCAGAGGCTCTGAGGCAAAGATGGGGCTTTATTGATTAATGGGTAAGGGGTTTCTGTTTGATCTGATTAAAAAGGTTTGGGGAAAGGATGATGGAAATGGTAGGATAATATTTTGAATGTAACCACATCACTAAATTGTACACTTGAAAATGAGTAAAATGGATTATTTTGAGTTTATATACATACAACTCAAAAATTTCTACATATAATCAAATGCTTAAAGGAGCAAATAAAATGAAAAATAAAGAAATGAAAGATCACAACCTGATAAAGGGCATCTATGAAAGCTTTGTCATGACTCTCAAAATTTTTCAGTTTACTTTATCTTCCAAATTATTTTCTTTCCATTTCTTAAAGCCTCCTCCAATGGAGAGAAATTAATCATAAGTTATACAAACACTAATGCATAAATTATGCCCATCAAAGCTCCTATTCCTAAAATCATGTAATTAATAAAATATAAACTCAGTTGCATGGGCAATTACTTTGCTCTGACTTACTGGTCAACATGCTCCCTTCAAGATCTTAACAAATAGTATTTTAAAAAGTAGATGAGAGCCTCCTTGTTGCTCAAATGTGGCCTCTCTCTAAGCCAAACCCGGCATATAATTGCATTACCTTCCCCCCAGCGTGGGACATGACTCCCAGGGATGAGTCTCCCTGGCAATGAGGGATTAATATCAAGTGCCAATTGGCAACACAACTGGAAAAAGACCTTGAATAAAAGGGGGAAATGGTAAAGACAAATGAGTTTAAGTGGCTAAGAGACTTCAAAGAGAGTCGGGCGGTCATCCCAGAGGTAAATCTTACGCACACCTCAGTAGGAGCTCATAGAACATCTAAGTGCCTATCACTCCACTCATTGGGGTTCCTGAGAGCTCCGGAGACACCCTGGTCCTACATAATGGGGGATAGCCCCAGAGACTGATGCCTTATCAGTGGGTTCTATTTTGGAATCTGTGCTCCTGAGAGTGACAGAATTAGACTCAAATAATTCCTCTCTGCACATGGTTCACCAGTCCCTTCTATTCAAACCTATATGCGATGCTGGAGTTTTTAGGTATACTTCCAGAGACTGGAGCCTCCCGCCTACCTATGTGCCAGGTGTGCATGAAATCTAGGTGGAGCTGCAACTCCTACCCTACAGCTCAATGGACTCATCCAAGTCACCTTGTGAGGAGACAACGATGGGCAACGGCCATCCCAGGGAATGGAGAGGGCCTGCATCTGCAGGCAGGATCATCCCACCCACCATATCCATGGGATATAAGCCCTCTCTCACTTGGAGTTCGAGTGGACAGCACCATCCCAGTCCCCTCAGGATTGGGGGAAAAACTATGGACTAGAGTGGACTTGATGGTATTCTCTTGTTCACATATGATGATTCTAGCAATGCAAAAAATTATAACAATGAGGTGGAGCCAGTGGCCACTTGACACTTTTGGGGTAGGGAGGGGATGAGCGGTTGAAATACTGGGGCTTCTTTGGGAGTTGGAGGTTGTCCTGAGTACTGTTGTGGCAACGGATGTAGGCCATTTTAAATCAGCACACACCACTCAGAACTGAGTGGGAAAGAGTGTGGTCTACAGTGTGAACTGTGGTCTATGGTTAGTGGCAAGGCTCCAGGATGTGTAAGTTCATTGAGGGTAGTGGACCACACTGTGGGAGATGTTTGTGTAGGATGTGGTGGGCAACATGGGAATCCCAGTGGGTTCTGTGTAATATTTTGGGTAATCTAAGCACCTCTTAAAATATATGTATATATATATATATATATATAACATTTTTGTAAGCAAATACACATATATGCATATATATTTATATATCATTTTGCAAATATTTGTATGTATTGTGAGAATTTTGATTTTTACCCATAATAATAAAAAAAAAGAAAAATAAATAAATAAATTAAAAAAATAAAAATAAAAAGTAGATTAGTACTGGCATATTATAGCTTATATCAAATTACAGGGCAAATCTAAAGAGGTAGCCCCAGAAAACCTAGCTACACTCACACATCATTTACAGAACTGAAGCTGGGCAATATCGCTTTGTAAAATAAAAAGGCCATCAAAATCTGTAAAATTCCTGGCATTATCTGGTCCTATAATGACAGTCAGTTTCCCACCACCATTTATAAAAGCCCGCTTCAGACATGCATAACCCTATTAAGATGACTCGTGTTCTGGAGAGAACACATCAAAATTCTCTCTCTCATTACAGCTAATAAATAAAATCACATAAACATCTACTACTTTACACTGGGGAGCACCCCAATAATGCACCTTAGAATTGGCACAATAAGCCTTTTACAAAGCCATGTCCCTTGTCCCAACAGGATTAGATTTTTGATTAGAGGCTTTGGATATTTCTAAATATGTCAAGTTTGGGTAATTATTGGGAACTTCTTAAAATGGAGGTGTTTATACAGCCACATCTCATCAATCAGTGCTCAGAGATTCCCATAATACCATGATAATTCCAAGCAAGAGTTCAACACAACCACTGCAGTCTCACTGGTAATGTATAAATTGTACTTACAGAAAAGAGCTAAACATAATCAACAGGGACTTTCCAAATTGCAGGGTGATATCAATATCCAACTTATTTTTGTGTTTTTGTATTTTTGCAGACTTTGTGGGTCATAGGTGTTCTTACTGATCCGCATAACCTCACTTTCTTGGGAAGATCAAAATCAACTTATTGTTCAAATAATACTTAGATAATACTAAAATTATACCCAAGTAAGTGACAGAGGACATTGCTGGCTATTGGTCCTAAACCACCTGCATCTAGCATGCCACTGAGCATGTCTAATGACTCAAGTTATCCAAACCATATATACCATGTGCCTGCTTGCACTACTGCATAAAAGTTTCTCAACGCAGTTGTAACTTAATAAGATTTCATTTACCAACATTGGCCAAAATAATATAATCAAATAGGGAACCTGGCTTCATATTAGTCAGATAAGGCTCAGCTCTAATAAAAAAAAAAATGGAGAAAGAGCCAAAGCCTGCCAAAGGGACCTGCTTTGGGTGTCAGAAAACCAGGACAGGGCTTCACAACTCCCCGGAGGGTGAGGAATAGAGAGATGAAGTATTTGAAAAAACAAAATGTGAGTTGCTAAACCTGCTGACTACAGGGAAAGGCTGACCTCCCCCACCCCCAAGATATTTAGTAAGGGTAAAACCCCAGGCTCATTACAGCTGACTTAAAGCAGAGCAGACAACTTCCTGCCATCCAGGTGTTACAAGTGAAAAGGTGGGGGGTAGTTGGAGGGCTGTTTTTAAATGAATTTGGCCAGCAAAGTCTGCTTTGAATCTCAGCTCTGGCCAGACAAAAACAAAGGAAAACAGAGAGATATATTTTCATGGAAAAGTACACCACCAAGCACCAACTGCTTGCCCATAAGAAATTACATGAACAGAAACTGTTTTTAGATCTCTCTTTAACCCACTCATAGGAGGAACAGTGCATGCTATTAGTGAGTTTCTGTCATGGTTTTGGTTACTTAAATTGAGCAATTTTAAAGACTTAGTTGGAACAAATATCAAAGTGCTGTGAAAAAATAATAAAAATTAACAAGAGAGAGTAATTTAACATCAGAATCAATTCAACAAAATATCAGATTGTAGACATCAGCAAAAAATTACAAGATATAATAGGAAACAGGAAGTGATGGCCCAACCATAGGAACAAACCACATATCTTGAAGAGATTCAGGACTTAAGACAATCAATCATTAGTAATCACCCAAATCTCATAAATATTTTAAAGAATTGAATGAAAATATGAGTAAAGCAATTAAGTATACTAAGAAGACACTGAGTGACCATAAAGAATAATTTGAAAGTCTACAAAGAAAAGTAACTGAACTTATGTGAAGGGAAGTCATGATGGATGACATTTAAAATTATATTAGAGGAACATAAGAGCATATTTAATAAGAGCATAATTAATTAATATATGGAGATTAAACAATACACTCTTAAACAATCATTGGGTCAAAGAAGAAATTGCAAGAGAATTCGACAAATATCTTGAGATGAATGAAAATGAGAACACAACATAATAAAATCTATGGAACAATGCAAAGGCAGCACTGTGAGGGAAATTTATACCTCTCGATATTTACACTAAAAAAGAAAGAACAAAAATTGATGATCTAACTAAACACCTTTAAGAACTAAATAAAGAACAGCAAACTAATCCCAGAACAAGCTGAAGGAAAGAAATAGTGAACATCAGAGCAAAAATTAATGAAATTGAAAACAAACAGAAAAAACAATAGAGAGAATCAACAAAACCAAAAGTTGGTTCTTTGAGAAGATCAACAAAATGGACAAACCCTAAACTGGACCCTAAGTGAGACAGATAAATAATAAAGAGAAAAAGCAAATAAAATCAGAAATCAGAAGGGAGACATTACCACTGATGCTGTAGAAATAAGAGGGATCATAAGATGATAGTAAACAATTGTATACTAAAAAACTAGAAAATGTAGATAAAATGGTCAAATTCCTGGAAATACATGACTCTCCTACACTGACTTTAGAAAAAATAGAAGACCTCATGAAACCAATCACAATGAAGAGATTGAAACAGTCATCAAAAAACTCCCAAAGTTGAAAAGCAGGGGTCCAGATGGCTTCACAGGAGAATTCAACCAATTATTCAAAGATGAAGTAATACTTATCTTAAGCTCTTCCAAAAAGTTGAATAAAGAATACCACCAAACTCATTCTATGAAGCCAACATCATGCAAATACCAAAATCAGATATAGACACTTAAAAAAAATGATACTTACAGATGAATATCTCTAATAAATAAATGCAAAAATTCTAAACAAAATACTTGCAAACACAATCCAAAAGCACATGAAAAGAATCATAGTCCATGATCAATTGGGTTTTATCCCAGATATGCAAGGGTGTCTCAATACAAGAAAATCAATTATTGTAATAAACCACATTGATAAATTGAAGAAGAAAAATCACATGATCCTCTCAATTGATACAGAAAAGTTACTTAACAAGAGACAGCACCGTTTCCTGATAAATACACTCCAAATGAGGGGACAAGAAGGATGCTTTCTCAATATGATAAAGTGCATATATGAAAGACTTACAGCTAGCAGTGTACTCTGTATTGAAATCTGAAAGCTTTCCACAGAGATCAGGATCAAGTCAAGGATGCCCACTACCATTGATTGTTGTGCTAGAAGTTATAGCTAGAACAATTGTGTTTCACAAGATATGAAAGTCACCCTAATATGAAAGTAAGAATAAAACTTTCACTATTCACTGATGACATGATGCTATTTATAGAAAATCTTGAAAAACAGATGAGTTCAGCAATGTGGGGGGTACAAGGTTAATGCACAAAAATCAATAATGTTTCTATACAATAATGATGTGCAATCTAAGGAGGAAATCAGAAAAAAATTCCATTTTTAATAGCAACTACACAATCAAATATTTAGGAATAAACTTAAACAAGGACATAAAAGAACTGTATTCAGAGAACTACAAAACAGTTTGAAAAGAAACTAAAGAAGATTTAAAAATTTGAAGGGTATTCTGTGTTCTTGGATTGGAAGACTTAATATGATTAAGATGTCACTTCAACCCAGACTGATTTACAGATCCAATGCAATCCCAATAAAAATCCTAACGGCTTTTTTTGCAGAAACCAAAAAGACAATAATTATATTTATTTGGAATAGTAAGGGGCCCAAAATAGCAAAAATATATCTTAAAAAACAAGAACCAAGTTGGAGGACTCTCACTTCCTTACTATGAAGTGAGAATGGTGTCTATGAAGCATATTACCTAGCTTCAGGGGGAAAACCACCATAGTAGTTGCATGAGGACAGGCAGATTGACCAGTGGAACCAAAACAAGAATTCAGAAATTGACCCCCACATCTACAGTCAAGTGATTTTTGACAAGGCTGTAAAGCCCACCCAGGTAGGCCAGAACAGTCTAGTCAATAAATGGTACTGTGAAAACTGCACAGTTATATCCAAAAGAAAGAAAGAAGACCTCTATCTCACATGTTACACAAAATTAACTAAAATGGATGAAGGATTTAAATATAAAAACAACAACCATAAAAGTCCAGAAGAAAATGTAGGAAAACTTCTTCAAGATCTTGTAGGATGTGGCAGTTTCTTAAAACTCACATCCAGAGCACAAGAAACAACAACAAAAAATTTGCATGGAACCTCCTCAAAATTCAACACTTGCACCTCAAAAGACTTTATCAAAAGGAAGAACAGGCAAGCAACTCAAAGGGAAAACATATTTAGCCATCACATATCAGATAAAGGTTTAACATCTGTGATCAATAAAGAGAACATACAACTCAAAAATGAAAAGACAAGGTATATGATTAAAAAATGGGCAAAAGATTTGAAAAGACAATTGTCCAAAGAAGAAGTACAAATGGCAATGAAACACAGGAAAAAATGTTTACATCATTGGTGATTAAGAAAATGCAAATCAAAACTACACTCAGATATCATGTCACACATTTTAGGTCGGATGGTAAAAAAGTCAGAAAACAGTAAATGATGGAGGGGATGTGTAGGGATGCTTAATCACTGTTGGTAGGAATGTAAAATGGTAAGGCCAGTGGGGGACTGTTTTGCAGTTCCTAAGGAAGTTGAGTAGAGACTTGCCATTGCACCCAGCAATCACATTGTTAGGTATACACAGAAGAACTTCGAGCCATGACACGAATAGATATCTGCTCACTGATATTCATAGCAGCGTTATTAATGATAACCAAATTTTGGAAACAACCTAGGTGTCTAACAACTGATGAATGGATAAACAAATTGTGGATTATATATATGATGGATTATTATGTACTGGTAAGAAAAAGTAAAGTCATGAAACATA
Organism: Tolypeutes matacus; assembly: GCA_026826555.1. NCBI lineage: Eukaryota > Metazoa > Chordata > Mammalia > Cingulata > Chlamyphoridae > Tolypeutes > Tolypeutes matacus. The sequence goes on from JAKSZT010038682.1 coordinate 3,453,324, forward strand.
TGACAACATGGATGAACCTGGAGGATATTATGTTGAGTGAATGAAGACAGGCTAAAAAAGGACAAATATGGCATGATTGTCCAATTATGAACTAAGTATATGATGTGAAATATAAAAATGTTAAATATGAATATAGGTAGAATTGCATATATAAGATCATTTGTACTTCAAGCTGAACAAATGTTAGTGAATACTACATAATGTTAATATTAGCCAAAAAGAATAAATCAAAATATTTTATTAAGAGAAGGAGATGATACATAGTGTATTATATAGTCTGTCATTCCATTTATATAAAATGTAAATAGAAATCAATTTATAAAGATGAATGAAGATAAGTAGTTATGTAGGTCTGAAGAAGGAATGCTAAGGATATGAAGTCTGTCTTTTTGTAGTAATGAATTTGTTTTTAATTTTTTGAGATGACGAATATGCAACATTGTGATTACACTAAAAGCCATGGATTATACACTTTGGAGAGAATGCCAGAAACAGCAGCTATGAACAGTGGGGAAAGCATAGAGAGATAGAGGGGTGAGGAATTTTCTTGTTCATGTTTATTGTTTATTATATGTATTAATGAATAATAAAAATACTCTACTAATGATTGAACTGATGAATGCACAACAATGTTATTATAGCAAATACCAATTGTTCTCCACTTCAAAAGAATTGTATGCTTTATTAATATATATAAATAAAACTTATTTGTTAGAAAAAATTAAACCTGCATGGCTGGTTGTCCTCTACTCCCAATTGCTGTAAATAGTGTTTTAAGGCAAGAGCTTAGATTGCAAAAATGGCCTACAAGGAATTAATATCCAAATGGCATATAAATGTGGTAACAATATATTCTCCTTGTACAAGAGAATACAGTGGGGTCTCATGGAAATATACAGCCAAAGTCTTGGTCTAAATAATTCTCAATATGTTTTGGAGTTCTGTTTCACAGACACCTACAGAGATATCATGACTAATGCTGTACTATATTATTTAAACTTGCATGAAAAATTTCTCCATTTTTATGGATTACTACCTGTGAGCATACCCACCTCTAGGTCCAACCCTGACAACTGTAGGAACCCTCTGATCTTGACATGTAAGAAGTATCTTGGAGGCCTGTTTCTCTGCCCATACAGAGAATTCACCATCAGTTCGTGCCATAAACAGGAAATTTCCCACATATCTTATCTCCCTTATCTCCCACCCTATCTCCTATGAATATCTCTAAATGTTTCTGTTATCTTGTTTTCCTATTATCACCCTGGAATTCTTTTTTTTTTTTAAAAGATTTCATTTATTTATTCATTTATCCCCCCCTTGCTGCTTGTGCTCGCTGGGTCAGCTAACCACGCCTTGCGGGCGGGCTTGCCTTCACCAGGAGGCCCCGGGAACCGAACCCGGGGCCTCCCATATGGTAAACGGGAGCCCTACTGATTGAGCCACAGCCGCTTCCCAACCCTGGAATTCTTATGATGTGATTTACAGCCCCCATACCTGCTTGCTCCCCTGCATATTCACATTCAACTTGACTATGAAAAGTCCTGAATAAAAAGCCTGCTGGTGATCAACTGGAGAGAATAGATTCTTCAGCTGTCCTCCCCCTGACCTCTCTCAACCTCTGTGTTCAGAGTAATTTCATTGCAACATCACAGGCTCTGCTGTACAGACCCCCACAGACTTTGCAGGACAGATTCCTGCAAGTGTTGACCCTAACATGATTCAGACCAGCGGCACAATCAGCACATCAAAGGGTCAAAATTTACCTGGATAACTCATCATCCCAAAGGTAAGGGAACAGCAAAGCCCACCTGGGATATTTGCTTATGTGTCAAGAATTCAATCAAGGGGTATTATCTATTTCATCATGGGTTCAGGACTCTCAAAAGAGCAAAAGGTTTTTGTTAAAATCATTGAGCAATTATTAAAGACAGCTAGGTGAACAGTAGAAGAAACTCAACTATTAGCTTTATTAAAGTTAGTCCAAAATTTCTGCCCATGGTTTCCTGACAGATGAACAATAGACTTAGAATTATGGGAGCAAGTAGGAAAAAATCTAAAAATAAAATAGGAACAGGGAGAGACAATTCCCGCCTCTGCTCTTATAACCTGGAGCCTAGTAAAAACAGAATTATGCCCACTTTATATCCCTTCCTAGCCCAATGCTCCTCCAAAGGAGACCCCATCCAAAAGTCCTTTAGCTTAAGACAAAGAGGAAGCTCTGCTTCCTACTTCCTCTCCACCATCTTCCCCAGTTACTCTTAAAAATTTCAAAGTCTATAAGGAAGAACAAACTTTACTCCTCCACCATCAATCTTCTTTGAAACTCAGGCACCTCACCCTGCTGTGAAAAAAATGCTTAAAAGTAGCTGTAGAGTCTGAAGAATGCCACACTTACCAGTGGCTCTCCAAAATGGACTGCCACAGCATGATTCATTTCCCTATACAGTCCTTAAAGAGCTGAGGAGAAGTATTAATGAAAATAAACTTCACAGTTCCTTTACTAAGGGGATTTTAGACTCCATTGTTAATAGCTATCAAATGTGTCCATGAGATTGGAAAGTTCTTGAAAAACTATTATCATCACAGTTCAGTTTAGTGTTTGGCAACTAGAATATAAAAAATTCTTCACTCAACATGCAGAAGTGCTGAATAAAGTCCTTATCAATGAGATCTTGCTTATAAGAAAATACTAAGCCAAAAGGTTAACTAAGTTAAGGAAAATATTGCTGTAGTCCCTCTGTAAACCCCCTACTGCTTTTATGATAAAGTGGCTGTGGGCTAGTGGGGACTAATAAAATTAAACAACTGGAAGTATAGGAGAACTTGGCAACACAGTTTAAAAAAAATTCTCAAAAGGACTAAAATCAAAGATATGAGTTTCTATTGATGTATTGTAATTTATTATATGTTTGTCTGTGTGTTAAGTGTTAGTGTATATATATATACATTTATGCTTTAATTTCTTCTATTGGAAATTGCTGGGCTATATATTAAATGAATGTTTAATTTATAAGAAACTGTCAAATTCTTTTCTAAAGTGGTTCTATCATTCTTACATTGTCACCAGTCCTGCATGAGAGTTCGAGTTATTCCACATCTTTCCTAAACATTTGATATTTTCATTCCTTTTAACTTTAGCCACTCTGGTGGTACATAGTGGTTTTTATTTTATTTCAATTTATTTATTTTTTATTGTGGGTAAAAATCAAAATTTTCACCATACCAATATTTGTAAAATGATATATAAATATATATGCATATATGTGCATTTGCTTACAAAAAATGTTATTTATATATATATATATTTCAAAAGGTGCTTAGATTACCTAAAATATTACACAGAACCTACCGGGATTCCCATGTTCCCCATCTCCCACACCTCCCACCACATCCCACAAAAACATCGCCAACAAGTGTGGCCCATCATCTTCAATGGATTTACGCATCTCGGGGCCTTGCCATCAACCATAGACCACAGTTCACACCGTAGACCACACTCTCTACCACACAGTTCTGAATGGTGTGTGCTGATTTAAAATGGCCTACATCTGTTGCCACACCGGCACTCAGGAGAACCTCCAAATCCCAAAAAAGCCCCTGTATTTCAACTGCACATCCCCTCCCTGCCCCGAAAGTGTCCAGTGGCCACTGGCTCCACCTCACTGTTATAATTTCTTCCATTGCCAGAATCACCATATGTGTACAACAGAATACCATCAAGTCCACACTAGTCCATAGATCTTCCCCCAATCCTGAGGGGACTGAGATGGTGATGTCCACTCCACCTCCAAGTGAGAGAGGACTTACATCCCACAGATATGGTAGGTGGGATGATCCTGCCTTCAGATGCAGGCCCTCTCCATTCCCTGGGCTGGACATTGCCCATCATTGTCTCCTTACCAGGTGACTTGGATGAGTCCATTGAGCTGTAGGGTAAGAGTTACAGATCCACCAAGATTCCATGCACACCTGGCACATAGGTAGGCCAGAGGCTCCAGTATCTGGAAGTATACCTGAAAACTTCAGCATCACATATAGGTTTGAATAGAAGGGACTGATGAACCATGTACAGGGAGGACTTATTTGAGTCCAATTCTGTCTCTCTCAGGAGCACAGATTCCAGAATAGAGCCCACTGATAAGGTATCAGTCTCTGGGGCTATCCCCCCTTATATAGGACCTGGGTCTCCAGGGCACTTAAGAGCCCCTCTGTGTGGGGTGATATGCACTTTGATGTTCTATGAGCTCCTACTGAGGTGTGCATAAGCATTACCTCTGAGATTACCTCCCGACTCTCTTTGAAGTCTCTTAGCTACTGGAACTCATTTGGTCTTTACGTTTTCCCCTTTTATTCAAGGTCTTTTTCCAGTTGTGTTGCCAGTTGGCACTTGGTATTAATCCCTCATTGCCAGGGAAGCTCATCCCCAGGAGTTATGTCCCATGTTGGGGGGAAGGTAATGCATTCATATGCTGAGTTTGGCTTAGAGAGAGGCCACATGTGAGCAACAAGGAGGCTCTCAGGTGGTAACCCTTAGGCACCCCATAACTGCAGGCTAAGTTTCAGTTACAAGAGCAAAGACTCATAAAGGTAGTCATCAATAAAAAGAACTCATCAGTGGGTCATCCTCTTTTGACAGACACTGTCCCTGCACTCAGAGGACTGTTGCTGCTCCCTTGGAGCATGTGGCAGAGCTCTCCAGGCTAGGAATTCAGATTCCTTAATTTATTGTGTGATTGTCCACCCACCATGACCATGCCCCATCCTTTGATTTTTGAACAATTTTGTATATCTTTCATGTATATTCAGATGAACTAATTTCCATGAATTCCCCCTCCCAGACACCCCCCACCAATATTCCCCTGCAGTACCCATTGTAACCCTTCTGTGTTCCAAATCTTCCATGAACATGTAGTCCATAAATAATCAAATACACTTAATAGGAAAAAGAAACAATGATAAGCTTACATGCAAGAGACGAACATAAGGAAACTCAGGGGGAAAAAAAAGACAACAACAATCAAACAAAAAGCAAAACAAAACAAAATATAATTAGCGGTTTGGGACATTCAAAAATGGGGAAAAAAGCAAAAGAAATGCCTTTAAAAATATATATATATATATATTCTTTTTTTTTCCTTTTTTTCACTGTGTTATTGGATGTCCGGTATGCCATGACACCTTCCCCCTCTCAATCCCCATTGTCTCCCAAATTTTCATTGAATTTTCAAAGAAGTTTTAGGTCACAGCAATTTCACACACGGAGTACCAGAGATTTCCAGATACCAAACCACCACCCCTGCGCATTAAACTTTTTTTTTTTTGGATGTTAACATTGTTATAACTGTTATACAGATAGCAAAATATAGCAACTAAACATTGTCAATGATTTACAGTATCATTTACAATTTAGATGATACAGTTTAATAAGTTTTGATGATATTTACCATGTCCTGTGTCCATTACTGTAAGGTAATGAAAAACCTTTCCCATGACCACTAAATACTCCATTAGATCTTAACTGTTCCTTCCTCCCCAGCCCCCTGGGGCATATGACACTACCCTGTCTTGACTCATAGAATGTCAAGATTCATAGTTACATGCCCTGGGTATCTGAACCTCCCCTTTCTAATCTACCCACCTGTCATCGCTGTACCACCAAACCCAGTAATATCACTACCCATCTGTCCTATCCTTCAATATACAATTATACTCTATCCCTTTACCATAGATTATGTCCATATGGGTGCCTGCTCTTCTCTTTCTCTCCCTTGTTAACCTATCTTTCAGACAATGGTTCTCAGAGACTGCTCACTTTCCTCAGTTCAAATCAGTGAGGTCATATACTGGTCATCCTTCAGTGCCACGTTTGCTCCACTCAACATAAGGTCTTCAAGATTCATCCACGTTATTCCATGTGGTAGCACTTTATTCCTTCTTACAGCTGAGTAATATTCCATTGTATGTATGTACCACATTTTGCTTATCCATTCATCTGTTGATGGGCACTGGGGCTGATTCCAACTTTTGGCAATGGTGAACAATGCCCCTATGAACATTGGTTTGCATTTATTTGTTTGTGTCTTTGCTTTCAGTTCTTCTTGGTATATACTCACCAGTGGAATTGCTGGATCATACAGAAGATCTATTGTTACTTTTCTGAGGAACAGCCAAACTGTCCTCCACAGTGTCTGGAACATACCACAGTCCCACCAGCAGTGGATGAGGGTTCCTATTCCTCTACATCCTCTCCAACAATTAGTGTCTCCTATTTTTTTAATAGCTGCCATTCTGATGGGTGTAAGATGGTATCTCATTGTAGTTTTGATTTGCATTTCCCTGATAGCAAGCTATGTTGAGCATTTTTTCATGTGCTTTTTAGCCATTTGTATTTCTTCCTTGGAGAATTGTCTTTTCAAGTCACTTGCCCATTTTTTAAATGGGTTGTTTGCCTTTTTATTTTCAAGGTGTAGGATTTCTTTACATATGCAGGATATTAGGCTCCTTTCAGATAAATGGATGCTAAATATTTTCTCACATTGGGTAGGCTGCCTTTTTATTTTCTTAATAACATCCTTTGAGGTGCAGAAGTTTTTAATTTTAATGAGATCCCATTTATCTATTTTTTTCCTCTTGCTTCTCGTGCTTTAGCTGTAAAGTTCATGAAACCATTTCCTATTACAAGGTCCTGTAAATGCTTCCCTACATTATCTTCCAAGGTCTTTATGGTTTTGGCTTTTATATTTAGAACTTTGATCCATCTTGAGTTGATATTTGTATAATGTGTGAGATGGTATTCTTCTCTCATTCTTTTGGATATCCAGTTCTCCAAGCATCCCTTGTTAAAGAGGCCATTCTGTTCCAAATGATTGGGCTTCATGGCCTTGCAAATATCAGATAAATGTATATGCAAGAATCTATATCAGAACTCTCAATTCGGTTCCATTGGTCAGTAGGTCTATCCTTGTCCCCATAGCATGCAGTTTTGATCACTGAAGCTTTTTAGTATATTTTAAAGTCAGGTAACGTGATACCTCCAACTTCATTTTTCTTTTTCTATATGTCTTTGGCAATTTGAGGCCTCTTGCCTCTCCAAATATATTTTGTGTTTAGTTTATCCAGTTCCTTAAAAAATACAGTGTTGACTTTTCCTGGGATTGCATTAAATCTGTAGATTAGTTTGGGTAGAATAGACAACTTGATGATGTTTAATCTTCCTATCCATGAACAGGGAATATTCTTCCATTTATTTAAGTCTTCTTTCATTTCCTTTAACAGTTTTGTGTAGTTTTCTGTGTATAAGTCCTTTACATCTTTAGTTAAATTTATTCCTAGGTATTTGATTCTTTTAGTTACTATTGTAAATGGTATTTTTTTCCTGATTTTCTCCGCAGTTTGCTCATTATTGGTGTATAGAAATGCTACCGATTTTTGAGCATTGATCTTATAGCCTGCAACATTACTGAACTCCTTTATAAGTTCTAGAAGCCTTGTTGTAGATTTCTCAGGGCTTTCTATATATAGGATCATGTCATCTGCAAATAATGAAATTTTTTCTTCTCTTTTCCAATCTGGATGCCTTTTATGTCCTTTTCTTCCCTCAGTGCTTGAACAAGTACTTCCAAGACAATGTTAAATAGGAGTGGTGATAGTGGGCATCCTTGTCTAGATCCCGTTCTCAGAGGGAAGGCTTTTAGGATTTCACCATTGAAAATGATGTTAGCTTTGGGTTTTTCATATATACCCTTTCTCATATTCAGAAAGTTTCCATCTATTCCTATCTTTTGTAGTGTTTTTATGAGGAAAGTGTGCGGTATTTTGTCAAATGCTTTTTCTGCATCTATAGAGATGATCATGTGAATTTTTATCTTTCAATCTATTTATGTGGTGTATTACATTGATCAATTTTCATATATTGAACTTTCCTTGCATACCCAGGATGAAGCCCACTTGGTCATGGTGTATAATCCTTTTGATATGTTGTTGAACGCGATTAGCAAGTATTTTGTTGAGGATTTTAGCATCTAGGTTCATTAGAGAAATTGGTCTGTAATTTTCCTTTCTTGTGGTATCTTTATTTGGTTTTGGTTTTAGGGCCATGTTGGCATCATAGAATGAGTTAGGAAATATTCCTTCTACTTCTATTTTTTGGAAGAGCTTAAGTAGAATTGGTCTTTGCTCTTTCCGGAATGTTTGGTAGAATTCAGCTGTGAAACCATCTGGTCCTCGGCTCTTCTTAGTTGGGAGGATTTTGATGACTGACTCTATCTCTTTCCTTGTAATTGGACTGTTGAGTTCATCTATTTCTTCTTTTATCAATGTAGGTTGTTTGTGGATTTCTAGAAATTTGTTCATTTTCCTCTAAATTATCATTCTTGTTGGCATATAATTTTTCAAAATATCCTCTTACTTTCTTTATTTCTGTGGGATCAGTAGTGATATCCACTTGCTCATTCCTCATTTTATGTATTTCCATCTGTTCTCTCTTTTTCTTTGTTAGTCTGGCTAAGGGTTTGTCAATTTTATTGATATTCTCGAAGAACCAGCTTTTGGTTTTGTTTATTGTTTCCAGTGATTTCCTATTCTCTATTTCATTTAGTTCTGCTCTAATCTTTGTTATTTCCTTCTTTCTACTTCCTTTAGGTTTAGTTTGCTGTTGTTTCTTCAATTCTTCCAAGTGTGCAGTTAGGTCTTCAATTTTAGCTCTTTCTTCTTTTTAATATATGAATTTATGGCTATAAACTTCCCTCTCAGGCCTGCCTTCACTGCATCCCATATGTTGTGTTGTCATTTTCGTTATTTTCAAGGTATTTACTGCTTTCATTTGAGATTTTCTCTTTGACCCACTGTTTGTCTAAGAGTGTGTTGTTTAACTTCCATATCCTTGTGACTAACCTCTTTCTCTGGCCCTTAATGATTTCCAATTTCATTCCATTGTGGTCAGAGAAATTACTTTGTATAATCTCAATCTTTCTGAATTCATTGAGTGTTGTTCTGTGGCCTAGCATGTGGTCTATTTTGGAGTATGTTCCATGTGCACTTGAGAAGAATGTAAATCCTGCTGTATTTGGGTGTAGTTTTCTGTATATGTCTATTAAGTCCAGGTCTTCAAATGTATTGTTGAGTGCCTTATTTTTTTTATTGATTCTCCGTCTAGATGTTCTGTTTAATGATGATAGTGGTGTATTGAATTCCCCTGCTATAATTGTAGGGGCATTTATTTCTCCTCTTACTTTTTCCAGAATTTGCCGCACATATTTTGAGGCACCCCGATTAGGTGCGTAAATGTTGATGTTTGTTCTCTCTTCTTGAGACTTTACTCCTTTTACTAATATGTAGTGTCCATTTTTGTCTCTTACAATAGATTTGCATTTAAAGTTTATTTTGTCTGATATTAGAATAGTTACTCCTGCCCTTTTTTGGCTATTGTTAGCTTGTAAAATGTTCTACCAGCCATTCACTTTCAGTCTCCTTGAATCCCTGGGTCAAAGGTGGGTTTCTTATAGACAGCATATATTTGGATCATATTTTCTTATCCGTTCTGCCAATCTGTGTCTCTTTATTGGTGAATTTAATCCATTAACATTCAGTATTATTACTTATAATGAATTTCTTACTTCAGCCATTTTTTCTTTCGGTTAATGTATGTCATATGTTGTTTTGTTTCTCTTTTTGTCTTTTCAGTTCTTTTTAAACTCTCCTCCAACTCTCTCTCCCTTGTTTTTTCCTTTCAACTTGTAAAGATTCCTTTAGTATTTCTCAAAGTGTTGGTTTCTTATTGAAATACTCTCTTAATTTCTGTTTATCTGTGAATATTTTGAACTCTCCATCATTTTTGAATGCCAGTTTTTCTGGATAGAGATTTCATGGCTGGAATTTTTTTTCTTTTATTATTTTGACTAGATCATATCACTGTCTTCTTGGCTCCATGGTTTCGGCTGTGAAATCAGCACTTAATCTTATTCTGCTTTCCTTGTATGTGATGGTTCTCTTTTCTCTTGCTGTCTTGAGTATTTTCTCTTTGTCTTGAGCATTAGACATTTTGACTAGTATATGTCTTTGAGTTGTCCTGTTCAGATTTATACTATTTGGGTTGCGCTGTGCTTCCTGGATCTGCACATCCATCTCTCTCAATAGGGTTGGGAAGTTTTCAGCCATTATTTCCTTCAACACTCCTTCTGTTCCCTTTCCCTTCTCTTCTCCTTCTGGAATGCCCATAATGCATATGTTTGTGCATTTTGTATTATCGGTTAATTCCCTGAGTCCATGCTGGATTTTTTCTATCTTTTTGTCTATTTGTTCTACTACATCTTTAATTTCAGCTGTATTGTCTTCCATATCACTAATTCTTTCCTCTTTCTGTTCAAATCTTCTGTTGTGTGAATCCAGCATCTTTTTCATTTCTTGGCTTGTGCCATATTTTACCATCATATCCATTACCTTTTTAGGCATGTTTGCTATTTCTTCAGTATGTTTTCCCAGTGTCTTCTTTATATCCTTAATCTCTTCCTTCACTTTTTAAAGTTGGTCCATGATATTTGTTTGGATAGCTTTGATTAGTTGTTCGATGTTCTGCATCACTTCCTGGTTTTTAATTTGTTCATTGCACTGGTCCATGTTTTGCTGTTTCTCAGAGTCATTTGTATTTTTTTTGTTGCCCTCTGGTCATCATATTTTCTTGATGGGTTTGTTCAGTTGATTAGCTTTTCCCTATGCTCTAGAGTTTTATTTAGCTGGTGGTTCTGTGTGTGAGTTAAGTTTTCTCTTTGGCACTATTTCTTCTTATTTTATTTCCTTGCTTCTTTCTATGTTCCCTTGAAGGCAAAAGATTAGGGCCAGAGGAGTCAAAAGATGTAAGAAAGGCAGAAGGATAATAGTAATATTGAAAAAAGTTAGAAGAGGAGCCAAATGAGACTTAATGAGATGAATATTTAACTTGTGTAGGCATTGAAGAGTAATAGGAAAAAAAAGTGGCGTTCCTACAATGGACTGGGAAAACAAATGGAGGAATATATATATATTGATTTAGAAGGCTAGAATTATGAGGAGGGAGAGAAATAGTAAAGAAAGGGCTGAAAGGAAAAAGTTAATACTAATTAAAAAAAAGAAGAAAACAAAATAGATGGAATAGAAATTGACACCTTTAAGTTGTGGGCCTATGAAAAAAATGTTGTATTTAAGAGCCACAACAGAAAGCAGAAGGCAGAAAGATGAAGGAAGGATAAGCGAAAGTTTGGAATACAAAATCAATATAGACAGTGAGTGGGAAATTACTGAAGAAGAAGCACAGCAAAGAAGCAACAAGCTAGCAGCACATAATTTTTTTAAAATGAAAGAAAAATTAAAGGGGGGAGGAAAGAGGAAAGAAAAGCAAGAGACCAGAAATAAACAGAGAAAAACCACAGTTCCACACAGGCAAGCAGTCAAACAGAGCTAAGGAGCGTCAATGATTCCCCTAGGGTCCCCGTGGATCCTCTCTGCCTGCTTGTGTTTATCAATCGATTTCCCCACAGGGCTCTATATGCAGGTCCTGAATCAGCTTTTAGCTATTAAACTAAATTAAAAAGAATTTATTTTTCTTTGATTGAAGTGACCTTCTCACTTTTTTTTTTTTTTTGGCTAAATACAGGACCAAAAATAATTCCTCCTCTAGACCAACCCCCTTATGGAAGGGACCCTAGCTCAGCTCGTGGAAATTAATCAAGCACATCCCACTTCCTGGACTCCCCAAGGTAGCTGTAGCTCTGATGTTAGTCATTGCAGAGTGCTAAAGATGGCCGATTCTGCCCCTTCTGCAGCCGAGCACCAGCGTCACCAGGTTGCTGTGTAAATCAGTTTGACTCTGCAGATTCATGTCTCCTCTCAGACTGATGTTGCTTCAGGTAGGCTTATCTGCTCCCCAAAGCTATGGGATGGTTCAGTGTATTAGTCAGCCAAAGGGGTGCAATGTGAAATACCAAAAATGGGTTGGTCTTTATAAAGGGTATTTATTTGGGGTAGAAGTCCACAGATACCAGGCCATAAAGCATTAAGTTTCTTCTCTCACCACAGTCCATTGCCACGTGTTGGAGCAAGACAGTTGCTGGAGTTTGCCAGGGTTCAGGCTTCTGGGGTTCCTCTCTTCCCGGGGCTGCATTTCTCTCCGGGCTTAGCTCCTGTTTCCTCCACAGGTTCAGCTGTAGATGAACAGGCGAACAGCTTGCTTCTCTTCTCTTCTTTCCAACATCAAAACTGCTTCTCAAAAGACTGCTTCAACTTTCCTTTGCCTTGCCTTTTATATTCAATTTCCCACCCACCAAGGGGTGGGGCTCAATGCCCGAATCCTAACCTAATCATGCCGAGATTGACAGATCAGTTTACAAGCATGATCCAATTATAGTTTTAGAATTCATAATTACATCAAATTGGCCAACTGTTATATTTAGGAAGCCAGATTGATGTTAAAATATAAAAATGAAAAATTCCCTACCCTGTCCTCCAACAGAACTCTCCCTCTTTTGGAGACTGTCCCCTCTTCCTGGGTCTGCGGTGGCCCTGGCTTATCCCTGGGCAGCTAGACAAATCAACTCCCTCTCCCAAACAAAATCACCCCTCCCATTCACTGGGTGCCGATTAGCTCCGGCTGTTCTGTTCACACAAGGTTCAAGGGGCTCCAGGCAGCCAGATCCCCAGAAAATAAAACTTTCTCACCCTGCTTGCGTCTCCAACTGGCCATTTTATTTATTTTTTCTCCCTAAACATGGAGCTCAGCCGTCCATACCAAACACCACCGGCAGGCTTAAAACTCACGAATTTCTACTGTTCCATCCATACCATTGATCCATGCAGATAGATGTCCCAAGCTTCTCATTCCCCGGTTCACAGCACAGATCCCCAGGCAGGACCCTGTCCACAATTCACCTTGCTTTGGGTGCTTGCAGTGTGTGCCCTCTTACACTAATGCTATCTTGAACCCCTCATCAGTGTATATTTTGATAACCCCTGATGGTAATATTAAATTGATAAATGAACATTCTTAAAAGAGCTCTATTCAAATGGCCAAAAATTAAATAAATACTTATATTAATAAATAAATATGATAATAAAAATAGTTATAACTAAATTGAATCATTATCTTGACAAGTTTGTTTAGTGTTGATGGTAAATGTATGTTGTAAAATGTTTGCTTGGAAAGAGTTTCCAAAATCATTCTGGTAACTTAAGTATAGAAAGTATGTAGAATGTGTTTTTATTATTAAGGAAAAAGAAAGTATTTTTTCCTAAGATAAAATGACTGGTTATTTAGAAAGAGGAAAATGTGAGGGAAAATCTAAATGAATGCACAAAGTGCAGAAGGCATATGGAAAAAAAATGTGCTCAGATTTAAGTAAGATATGATGGGTTTCTCAATAAAGTTTTAAAGACTTTAGCATCAAATTATATACTGATACAAACTTAAAGCTTTGTTCTTTCTCAAAGTTTCTTAAATCATTGGTTTGTTTTAGTAAAAGTTTAGAGAGTTTTCCTCCTGAATTATCAGTATACAAAAAAGCATGTTTGTTTTTTCAAACTAGCTTTTTTTACTTTAACTTTATCATTTCCTTAAAAACCAACTCATCACTTTTAAAGGATTGTAATATTCAAACTTGCTTCCTTAAAGCCAAATCCTGAAAAGTAGCTTTTTATTTCAAATTATTGCAAAAGATGTGCAATGCTTAAAAAGGTAATGTAATAAAATAGTTGAGTTTATTTGATATGCTATACTATAAATGGTAAGTATTTGAAGTTGTTCTAAAATTAAAAGGTATTCTTTAACCCTCTCTTAATTAAAGTTATATAAATAAAACATTCATATAAATACTTTAAAAGTATACAAAATTCCTGAAATTTTAACAAGGTTTATGTGTCACAGAAACTAACTCTCCACTTAAAAATCACAAAGTAGATGATTTAACTCATGTTCATCTAATTTACTCCACCTCTGTTAAAGAAGCTCTATAGCTGCAGAAAGAGAGAAGCCATTAGGGGCTGCCAGGGGTAGTGCATAACAGTAAATTATGGTAAATTAAAATAACACCACTGCCATATGCAGCTGTCACAAATATTGATAGTTTGTTGCAAAAAAATTAATAACCAGTTATGTCACTATGAATTTATTTTAAAATTTGCTAAGGCTTTCTTTAGTTTCTCCTTAAACAAGTCAAACCAGCTCACATTCCCTTGCCTATAAAAAAGCCACATATAAACTAAGTTTAAATTCAGCACTATAAGTCACAGGCCCAGTTTCAATTAAATGCTAACAGTAAAACCAATGTGAGTATTAAAATTACAAGTAAATGTGCTACCCCACAGCCCAGATATATATAAAATTTATATTTATAATTTGTTGTTGCCTATGCCTCAAACTATACAAAATAGAGAAAACAAAATCATTTTAATCATGCTACTATCATATATAACCTCTCTGGTTAGTAATCTTAACCTATAAGAAATAAAAGTTTATTCACTGGATGTCTACTACTTAAAACCCTTATTATTATTTGTTCTTATATAATCTACTATAATTATTGATTATGTATAAAATGCTTAATTACTAATCAAAGCTTTAATAATACAATACATTATATACTTAAGTAATTTGATAACTTGTGTGATATACATAAATATATATTATTGAATGTATATGTAACACTCTTCTTTCAAGTTTATACAATCCTAAAACTGAATGTAGAAGGGAAAAAAATTAGTGGGTATTATTCATACCTATAAGTGAAACATCATGTGGGAAACTTTGTTAATCAGTAAACCAATACCTTGAGAGTCAACACTTCTCATATTTCAGGAAGAATGATAAACACTAAACCAGTGGGTGTATCAGAGATATTTTATAAAACATAAAAAGAAATAAGTGCATTCCAAAAAGTGTTGTTTTCCTCCCTAAGAAAGCTGGCCACTTTCTCAGGGACTAATGCATAAGCCTTAGAATATACTGTCCAGAGAGTTTTGTGTTCCTTCTTGGGGAAGCTGGCCACTTCCTTGGGAATTAACACAGTGCTTGCAAGTTGACATATATAGTATCAAGTTCATTATTCCTGAACACAGTAAAAAAAGATATTCCCCAGTCAGACCAATTAAATTCCCACCCTAAGAAAAGTGTTCTAAACAAGTGTTTTCAATCAAAACTCTAGTATCAGTAACTAATTCAAAACATCCCAACCAAATGCTAAATGTTAGTAGGTTCATATGTAAAACTTCTCTATTTATCTATCATTCTATAACTCTGTTCAAATTAATTTAATCTTTTAATTGGTTTTGTTATTCTTGTTTCTCACTTTGTCAGTATAAGCTTATTAAACTAAATATACATATTAACATTTATTTTGAATCCATCTGGGACTCTGGCCAAGAATAAGCCAATTATATCAATGTGTCCCGTGGTTTAGTAAGTATGTGAATGTATATATACATAACATAAATTATTGAAATTTAACAGTAAAACCCCTGTTTATAAACAATACTTCACTTATTTTATATTCTTTCAATTATTAAAAAAAGTTCACTAACTAGATATCAATAAAAATTCCTGCCACAAAAAAATGCCCAATAGACGTAGCACTATATACTTTAATTATTAAAAATTGCAATAAAAACAGCCTCTCAACAACAGAAAAATATTTCCCCCCTCATCAGAAGAGTCATCAAATACAAGCTAAAATTCTGTACAAGGAAATGTTAGGGAATAAATTGTGGAAAGGACCCTGTGACCTCATAAGGTGGGGGAGAGGATATGCTTGTGTGCTTATTCCAATGGGCCCTAGGTGGCTTCCAATTAAAAATGTGAAGCTATACATGAGTTATAAGGGACCGCCCTTCAACCTGAGTCCACAGATGGAAAGGATGACAATGGAACAACAGAGAAACCACAGGAACCAGGCCTGTGGCAACATTGTCCAAGCTCAGGGAGTAACCAGGGGGAGCCTTAAATTTTAGATCAAAAGGCTACTGAATTACTTTCTCATATTGGGGTTCCTCTCACTACTGAAAATAAATTCATAGCATACTTAGCTATGGTAGCTTCCAACTCTGCCCAGGAGCTTATTTTACTTCATGTATATCTCATGAAAATATCACTAAACTGAATATCACTTCCATATTTTTACTTAAAAGACAAGCACAGGTTTGGCTCCCAGTTAATTTATCTTTTTCTTGGGAAGGCTCCTCAAGAATAGCCCAACTCAACAAAGCCCTTTACTGCTTAAAGCTTAAAGAGTCATAGGTACACTTATTACTTTCATTATTTCAGCCATTATCATAGCTGCTATTGCCACCACTGTGGCAGTCACCATAACAATATCTGTTCAAACTGCTCATGCTGTTAATCAATTCATGACCAATGTCACTGATGAACTTTTAACTCAAACTCATATCGATAATAATATTCTTACCAAACTTGATGCTTTAGAAGCCTCTGTCCTCTGGATAGCTGAAAAACAACAAGCTCTACAAGCTCTACTTACTAAACAAGACTTGCAGTATGACTGGGAACATGTTAAAATTTGTGAAACCCCTTTGCCTTGGACTAGCTCCCAACTGTCTTGGGAACAAGTTAAAACTCATCTTCAGGGAGCCTTCTCCTCCCATTTACAGGGAGATGTACTGGCTTTCCAGCAATGCCTGTACATCAACTATCTCAAATCCAACTTCTTGTTCAGCTAAACGAGTTTCAAACACTTAATGATAATTTATAGTGATTAAATCACTCATATTGGTTTTATGGCCTAAACATAAAAATCTGGATAATATCTCTCATTGGAATAATTATGCTTCCTGTTTTATTATCAATTCTTAAGGTAATCTGCCAGGCCCTTTCTTAAGCTCATCTTGATGAAAAGAAAATCATCACCCTGGTTGCTGCTTCACCTCTCTCACCTCCCACATCCAGAAATCAAGAACAAAGAAACAAAAGGGGTGGGGAGGAGATTTGGGAGCCTTTTCATTAAAACAACTTTGAATTAATTTTTCACCACAAGGTCTCCTTAATGTCCTTCTCACATGTCTATCTATTTGCCTGACTTCGTGAACCCCTTTTCTTCCTGCACACAGTTTTTTTCTAGTTTCCCCCATTCCAATTGTTCCTATTGTAACCTGGAGGTGTCCTGTACACATCCCACTGGTAAGGTTGCCATGTGTAATTAGCCTGGCATCCCTAGGTTGAGTAGGCATTCTAAGAGTTGGTATTGAGCTGTCTGTCTCAATACCAGCCCTCTCTGCATTAAAAACCTGGGTTCTCCAAAACCAGTGACCAGAGCTGGGGCCCCACCTATGGGCCAGGATGTCCCAAGGCTGGTGCTGGGTGTGGAGGCCATGGAGGCATAATCTGTAAAAGAATCACTTCACCCTGATTGGCCCTGGATGGCTTGTAGCCAGAGATGAGTAAGATTCCTCAGGGAAGGAACAACTTAAGACAGGCACATTTGCAGAGGAGCTATCAGTAGAGAATTTTAGGGCCTACAGAAGTAGGACAGTGATCCTCACCCCACCAAAGGAATATCTTCTGCCACCTTGGCTATTTTGTTTTCCATGCACAGTCCAGTTGTGAACCCAGACATTAATCAGCAACCTGGCCTTGCTATTACTATCAAAATTTGTCTCCCATTTATTAACTTTGAACTATCTGGATGGGAGCAGTTTTTTTTTTTTTTTTTTTTTTTTTTTGAATTTCAACTTGCAATATATTTTATTTCTCTTGCTATCAAATTGAATTGTGTTCCTTTACCGAGTCTTGTATGCTTTACTATGGTTTTTTTTTTTTATTTTTTTTCACTTTTTTATTTTTTAAAAGATACTTCAATTACATAAATGTTACAGAGAATATATAGGGGATTCCCATATGCCCCACTCCCCATACCTCTCACATTTCCCCACATTAGCAACATCTTTCATCAGTGTGGTACATTCATTGCAATTGATAAACACATTTTGGAGCATTGCCACTAAGCATGGATTAAAGTTATAAAGGACTGTGTTGGGATAATTTTCCCTCTTTTTTTTCTTCCTATTTAAACAGAAAAGTGGGAGATGTGGGAACCCCCTGATGTTTACATCTAAGTAATACCTTGAAGACCTCTTTCTCTGCCCACACAGAAAATTCACCACTATCAGTTCAAGCCATAAACAGGAACTTTCCTGCTTTTCTAAGCTCCCTTATCTCCCACCCTATCTACAACATATATGCTAAATGTTTCTGTATTCTTGCTTCCCCATTAGCAGCCTGGAATTCTTATGGTGTGATTTACAACCCCATACCTGCCTGCTCCTCTGAAAATTCACCCTCACTTCACTGTGAAAAAATCCTCAATTTAAAACCTGCTAGGGATCAGCTGGAGAGAATAGCTTCTTCATCTGTCCTCCCCCTGACCTCTCTCAACCACTGTGTTCAGAGTAATTTCACTATACCATCACAGGCTCTATTGGACAGACTCCTGGAAGACTTTGCAGAATGGATTCCTGCAGACAGACATCACCTTGTGTTAGGCGGTGTCACCTCTGCCTTATGGTAGGCTTATTGCCAATGTCATGCAAACCAAAGATTGTACAGATGCCTTGCACTGTTTCACCCACTATTGGCAAGTTAAACATTATATCTTTAATATCACACAACAGAGACAACCATCCAAAACTTATAGGGCTTATATTTGCCTAAGCACATGTTCCTTACAAGGTACTAAGGGCTAATGCAACAACAAATAAATTTGCTGGCTAAGGGAGACTTATATAACTGTCTAGGCATAGTCTACATCTTGGTCATATAAGGGAGCATTCACAACTTAAGACACGCCTCCTACTAAATATATATTAATAATTTGGGGCAGATGAAAATCAACTTCCAAGAGATCATTATGTTTCACAGTATAGCCAAGGTTTTTCAACACATACTGTAGATGAGAAAAAAAATCCCATATTTCCTCCCAGTTATGTCCTTAAGGGAAAGGGAAACAGAATCACAGAACTTTCCAGCTCTTGGTTTTTTAGTTTATGATTACTTTTGTAATCACCAATATCCTCAAGTACTTTATGCACTGGCTCAATAATGCTATGTGATTGGCAATAATTACATCAGCCACTCAAATTTCCCAAATCATCCAAATGAAAGATACAGAGGCACAAGGGTTGGATTGTCATATTCTCAAAAAATTTTGTACTGTGTCAGAATCCATTATACTTTGGCTAAGCCACTTGTCTCAACACTGAGGTTTACCCTAGTTACTATGCAACCTACCAGCCCTAGGGCTTAAACTCCCCCAGTACTTGAACACAAACCTGCATCTGCAGCCAGAATACAAACATCTCATCAAAAACTGACAACTCATCAAAAATGATAAGCTTCAACCCAGAGCTATCAAACCCCCAATCCCTTGGCTTTTTGTGCACATCTGCTTTAAACTAAACAATCACTCAATCCCATGGGAAATCTACTAATCTCCCCTGGACCAAAAGAGAGACACAAGTCCTTTGTTCCATCTTGCTCTTCTTATGTGTTCCCTAAGAGATGCTTGAACCACCAAAGCCAGTCATGCTTTCCCTGGACCAATCATGGAATCCCTATATTTTTGGGACCCATGCAAAACAAATTGTCTTTTCTCATCTATTATTGTCTTGGTTTCCCATTATGCCACACTGGACATTCAACTGGACTCAAATTTAAAATCCAACTTGTATCATTTGAAATAATATTAAAGGGCAACACAAATGTACTTGGATATTTGAACCATTCATTGTCTTCACTGTAGCATTGGATACACAAAACTACAGTTGTGATAAAAATTTAATAGAACTTAATGCACAAACATCTAAATGGGTCCAAGAAAAATGAGGAAATCTGAATAAAACAAGAGAATTTTATCTATGTCAGTATCTTGGTTGATATAATATAGTTTTGCAAAATGAGATCATTGGATGAAGCTTGGCAAAATCTACTATGTGTCTCTTATCTCCCACAACTGCATTTATCTCTAAAATTTTTTCAGTTAAAAGTCTATTGTTACTAAACTACTCTGTTGTGTTAAACGTTTAAGTAATGACTATCTTTGTGAAGACAAGAATGGGGTGTGATCAAGATAAAACATGGGGAGGATTCTTTATAATTTGGAAAGGGAAATTAAAAGATGGCACTATTTTTTGAAATTTATCACTCTCTCTCTCTCTCTCTCTCTCTCTATATATATATATATATATATATATATATAATATCTAAATATTATATAGTTCAATAAATCCTAATTTAAAACAATTTAGGGAAGGAAAATATGATAGAAGTTCATTTACCCTGGTTTGTCAAAGACAGTATGATTAGGGAATACAAATGTAGCTTCTAGAGCCTTCCATTAAGGGTTTGTTCAGAGAGTTCATTTGGGAGACATGAGTTGAGAACACCTCCATATATGTGACTGCTATAGTCCAGGTTACTGACCTGAGTGTCTCATACAGAGCAACCGTTGTAGTCATTTCCAAAAACTACCTCAATTTGTGGGAAAGGGGGTTTGGTAGGGAGCTAATCAATCTGGTTGCCTAGTGCAATAGCCTACCTCATATACACCCCATTCTATCATATTTATCAGTGACATCTACATGCTTCAGCCAGTCATTTGAAGACATTCAGATAAAAATGAGTTTTCCCAAAAAAGACTTTCTTGACTGAGTTTCCAAACTGTCAGTTTGCCTTAGTAGATTTTGGACTTTTCAGCCTCCACAATCATCTGAGCAAATTTCTTAAAATAATTTTCTATATACCTGTATACACACACACACACATATATATATCTATAAATTTGTCCATCTATCCCTATCTGTTATCAATCTATCTTTCAATCTATCAATCTATCTATCATTTACCTACTTTCTATCTATATCATCTATCTTTATGTCCTACCTCCCATTGTTCTTGTTTCTCTGAAGAGTTCTGACTGATAAAGTGACACAAATCCATCCACAGGATGAAGAATATCATAGTGGAATTTCCTGTAAGGGCAGCAAGGTAGATGAGGATGATCACACCAATAAGAATGTCAGCATGCTTCATGCTGGAGAATAGTCCCAGGAGAAAAAAATCCATTTCTGCTTTCTCATTCAGCTGTTTGAACTGAAAGGTAATAGGTAAAAATAAACACCCATAATGAATTATAACCTCATTTATTTTCTTTTTCTTTAAATAAGTATCAAAACCTCTTTTGGGGTACATCAATTCAGAGCATTATTAAGAAATCTCAAATTTAGCAATGTCTCTGTTACATTCCAAACTTTAATGCAGAGTGAAAAATATAAATATCATAAAATTGTAATAGTCATCATTTTAATTTACTAAGGTAATGCCAATGCAACAATACCACAGTCTTTTACAGTAAACTAATTATTAATCTTATATGAATTATTCTATGTATTCCCACTGTATTAGTCAGCCAAAGGGGGTGCTAATGTGAAATACCAAAAATGGGTTGGTCCTCATAAATGCTATTTATTTGGGGTAGAAGTTCACAGATACCAGACCATAAAGTGTAAGTTTCTTCTCACCAGAGTTCATTGCCACGTGTTGGAGCAAGACAGCTGCCGATGTTTGCCAGGGTTCAGGCTTCTTGTGTTCCTTTCTTCCCGGGGCTGAGTTTCTCCCTGGGCTTGGCTCTTCTGGTTCCTCCACAAGGTCAGCTGTAGACTATCAGGTGAATGGCTCACTTCTCTTCTCCTGGGGCCTTCTTTCCAACATAAAATCTCCATAGTCAGAACTGCTTCTCAAAAACTGCTTCTACTCTGTTCTCGGCCTTGCCTTTTATATTTGATTCCCCACCCACCAAGGGGCGGGGCTCAATGCCCTACTGATGTGGCCCAGTCAACGCCCTAATCATAACTTAATCATGCCCAGATTAACAGATCAGTTTACAAGTATGATCCAATTATATTTTTGGAATTCATAATTACATAAAATTCCCCAATGGTTACATTCCACCCTCTGAATTCCAAAAATACATTACAATTCTCACAAAAAACTTAAATCAGTAACAATTTAAGTACAAAATCATATCATAGGCATTTTAAAGAAATACAGTTCATCTTGAGGCAAAGTTTTGTCTGCTATAGACTTCTGAAACTTACAAAACCATTTGACTGCTTCCAATACACAAATGGAAAGACAAAGGATAAACATTTTCAATATCATAAAAAGAAGTTGGTAGGATGAACCTGGAGGACATTATGTTGAGTGAAGCAAGCCAGACACAAACGGACAAATATTGTATGAATGCATTACTATGAACCAAATATATTGTGTAATATCTTGTTTGATTCACAAAAAATCAAAAACAAAAAAACAAAAAACAAAAGAGCAACAAAAAATTTTACATGTATCCTTTACATTTAATTGAGAAATGTATATATTTATTCATCTGTGTTTACTTTTTAGTTTTTAATTGCTTATGTTTTCAATTATTAAATGTACAAAATAAAGTTTAAAAAAGAAGAAAAAAAAAGAAGGTGGGATGTTAAGCATGAGTCATGGATCCTCTACAGTTCAGTAAACCTGCAGGGCTTCCTCCATTCGATTTCAAAGTCTGAGAGTCATTCTTAAGATGGTTTCTTCTCCTTGGAGCGACATGGGAATCCACCATTTCCTCAGGCTTGTCCAATGGCCATTTTCTTGGTTCCACCCTAATCAAGCATCTGGGTGTCGATCAAGCTCCAGACCTCACTCTCCAAGAGTGTTGGGGTGATTGCCACACCTTACCCAATCTCTGGGTTAGAGTCTTAGCCCCCCTAGTACAATGAGGTGAAGACAACATCCCCCCTAACATTTGGCATACAGGTTCAACCCTCTCAGAGCAATGGGTTGACCACCTGCCTTTCTCTAATCCATAGGGGAGAGGTACACCCTTCTCAGACCTATGGGGTGTTGACCTTAACTGCCCTAATTTTTGAGGAATGTGCTCCAACCCCTCTGCACCCTGGGATGGCTAAACTCTCCCAAACATTGGGTGGGGACATCCACCTCTGAAACTGCTGGGGAAAACTCATCCTCTCTGCACCATGGGGCATCAAAATTCTCCCAGAACACTGGGTAGGAACATCCACCCTCTTCAACTGCAGGGGCAAACTCACCCTCTCTTTAAACATGGGTGGGGTTCCTCTCTTGACCCAAGGAGATGTCTTAAGTCCAGATCTCTGCTTCCACAGTTTTCTTCTTAAAGCTGATTCTCCTTCAATCTCTCCTTTCCATGTCCTCTTTTGTCTAAGATGACAGTAGTTTTGTTCATTCAGCTCTCTCAAAAATTTTGTTGGTTTATCATGCAGGAAGCAGGGGTCCAAGCCATAAGACAGTAAGACCTTCCACAAGTCTTTCCTAGATTACTGCATCTTCAGTTCTGAGTTACGAGTTCCAAGTTTAGTAAAGTTTTCAAATAGGGCATTTTCATCTGGGAATTTGATTTCCAGAAATTTGGAAGTTCCAGAATCACTTTCTGTTTTCTTTGTGCCCAAAAGTTCCATCCTTAGTGTATTTCACTCATCTAGTATTTTGCTATAACTGCAAGGAGAAGCCAAACCACATTCTCCGAGTTTACTTTGGAAAGTACTTCAGCTAAATGCTCAGGTTTGCCATTTCCAAATTCTGTATTCCATATAACACCAGGAGTTAATCTTGCTAAGATCTTTGCAACTTTAAAACATGGATCGCTTTTCCTCCAGTTTCCAATAATAGTTTCATCATTTACTTCCAAGCCATCATTAAAAGACTCCTTAGCATCCATATTGCTATCAACAGTCTCTTCAAAGTGATCTAGGCCTTTTCCATCAAGCATTTCACAATTCCTTCAAAAAATACCCCTTACTCATTAATAAAAGTCTTCCAGCATTTTGGTATATGCAAATGTACTACCCCACTCTCGGTACCAAATACTGTATTAGTCAGCCAAAGGAGTGCTAATGTGAAATGCCAAAAATGGTTTGGTCATCATATCATTACACCTGCCATACTTCATGCAACAAAATGAGTGTTTTAAATCCCTTCCTGATTGCTGATTGTGCATTGAGCATGAACTAATGCTTCCTTATCCCTTCTTCTTCTTCTTTTTTTTTTTTTTTTTTAGCTCAAGCTTCTTCTTTCTTCAACAACTGGGTGAGGTCATGTTATTTAAAAATATAGAAAGTAATGTAAGGAGGGTGTGTTTCCTCCCACCAATCACTACCAAGTTTGATAGACAATTGTTGAACATTTTGGAGCCTCATTGTGAAAGGAGTGTAAGTATCCAGTTCACATTGTTATTATTTGAGCAGGAATTAAGCTTTGTTTATGTGATAATCCACTGAATTTTTTTTTAAATTATAGCTTCCCGTGTGATCCTAATATGTAATGTATTTAGGAGAACATATTTTACCCTGAGAATGCATGTGTGTGAATGGTTGATTAAATTATTTTAGCTTAAAACCCATTATGAGCTCCCTCCCTCATATTAGAGATAACTCACTAATGCTAACTTCAATTTAAAAATCATTCCTGAAAGAGACTTTAATTGGACTCATATATTAAACATTTTTTCACCTCTCACATTCCAGGCTTTACTGCTGTGCCTGGAATTAGGTTCCTGGAAACTCTTCTCTAAAGTCTTCCCTGGCCTCTAGTGTTCATCAATGCCATCCTGTCAAATTCTTAAGTTGATTGATCTCTAACCAATGCATTATACATCTGCATGTGCAGAGTGTGTCACTCAAATCCACACAGCTCAATGTGCAGAATGTTCTTCCTCATTAAATATGTAAGTGATCAGATTGTCCCTGAGGGTTCAACTGCAGGTTCTATGCTCTGAATTTTAAACATAATCATATGAATATCAATTGTAGCCTCACATCCTAGATGATAAAGGAAAAGTCTTAAGAATCAGACAATGATATATATTGCTGGCTAATGTACATCTCAGTACATTTATTGATCAATCTTAAATTGCTATTCATCTGGTCAAAATATATCTTTTTCATATGTTTTTAATACTATATTCTATACCCATTATTTTTCTTAATTTACAATGTATTTCTCCATTCTTAAAGATAATTTTATAAAAATACATTATTATGAAAACACACAAGAACACCAATGAAAATATGATGAAAAATTTCTGGAAATGGATAGAGAGATGGTTGCACAACACTAAATTTTCACTCCTGAATTATCCACTTTACAATGGGAAATTTTGTCTTACATATACTTTACCACAATAAAAACACATATAAAATACTTAGGGTAGCACCCAGGTATATCCATTTCTCTTGTGTTTGTTAATAATTGCATTCTTTTCTAAATATGTATACATGTATATAGAACAACATGTTATTATTAAAATAAATCTTCCTTATTCTGCCTCATCATATGCCACCAACAAAATGCAAGGTCATTTTCAAAGGGCAGAAAATAATTTAGGCATTTTTAATACAAATCTCAATGTACAATCTTATTTTTGTTAGACTTTGCTGCTATTTCCACTGGTTTGTGTTATTATATTTAAACCAAACTGAGACAAAAATTCCTAAGTAAATTATTAATTCTTTTCCTTCTTAAGTATGTTTTCATGAAGTTAGAATTAAATTCTTTCTACTAGTTGAATTTCCACATTACCATGGGGTCCTTAACAGGACTCTTTTTCTTCCTTAAAGCTTTAAGTATATGGGTGAGTGCAGTTCTAAATATGTGAAAATTCAAGATTCCTTATAGAATGCTATTATGGATGCTCTGTACTTTTACAAATGTCTGAGTATGCTTATTCTTGTTTTCTGGGGAAGTTATGCCAGGTGAGTTTGTGTGCTTAGCAGAGAAGAAAGAGGCTAATTTCCAGTCTGCATTAGTAAGCCTTGTTTCACCACAACACAGTTCCTCTATTCAGCATCTCAGGTGCTTTGTGATCTTAATGCCTGTTGATGCTATAATCAGCCTCACAAATAAAGTTGGGGTATTTCTCAAATAATCCAAATTGAAATAGACTGTATCCCTTTCTATTTACTTGGTGATAGTGTATATATTATTCAAGATAAATCTGTGGATCCCTCAGTCCACTGTGCTATGCTCTTCTAAATTTAGAAAATTTTGAAATAAAATATATATGCTGTTGCAGTTGGGCAGTTTGAAGTAATTATGAATTCCAAAAATATAATTGGATCATGCTTGTAAACGGATCTGTTAATCTGGGCATGATTAAGTTATGATTAGGGCATTGACTGGGCCATGTCAGTAGGGTGTTGAGCCCCACCCCTTTGGTGGGTGGGGAATCAAATATAAAAGGCATGGCAAGAATAGAGTTGAAACAGTTTTTGAGAAACAGTTTTGATGTTGGAAAGAATGCCCCAGGAGAAGAGAAATGAGCCATTCACCTGACTGTTTACAGGTGACCTTGTGGAGGAAACAGGAGCTAAACCCGGAGAGAAACACAGCCCCAGGAAGAGAGGAACCCAAGAAGCCTGAACCCGGGCAAACGTCAGCAGCTGTCTTGCTCCAACACGTGGCAATGAACTCTGGTGAGAAGAAACTTACACTTTATGGTCTGGTATCTGTGGACTACTACCCCAAATAAATACTTTTTATAAAGACCAACCCATTTTTGATATTTCACATTTGCACCCATTTGGCTTACTAATACATATGCCAAGGGTCAAAGGATCTCACATGTGATAACAACGTGGTGATTTGTTCATGAATAGTTCAGTAATGACGATGCATGGTAACATCATTCAATTTTGCATATATTATTTCAAACATATAACTGCAAGAAATAGGATCTTCATAGGTAAAGGAGCAGAGTATAGACTTACCAGTTAGATTACTGTGTTTATCTTTGAAAATAGGACAGATTTAAGAGTCACTTTTCCTTTTTCTAAATGGAAAGAGTCATAACAATCTTGTGCCTTTTTTCAAAATACAAAAAAAACACAACAGAATATATGAGAAAAGCACTGTAACTTTTAGCTGTCTGGTATTACTGATTCATTTTCATTTTATTGAGGAATGTGTGCAAACTCACATTTGTTCCTTTTTTTTTTTTTGGTGAAGTAATCTGAACTATGTGCAATGTGTCCTAATGCTTCACATGATTCAGCATAATATTTTCATGTTCCCTATTAAAAAAAATTAATATTCTGTGATGATATGCAGTCTGTCTCGAAGGCCTAAATAACACATTCTGGGTTGGTGAGTGAGGTTTTCTAAGAGTCCCAGGCTTAATTTTACTTATTGGACATACCTGGCTGTGATGATAAAAAGTGGGAATTCTTTGTAACATTTATATTAAGACTGAGAACAAATGAACATTATCTATGTGTTGTCTGACAGTAAAATGACCTATGGGAATATTTTGTCTCTGAGTGTTAAAATTCCTGTGGGAGAATTTTCTCTCAGGGACAATTAAACAGATTTAACTAAAGATTTCTTATTAAATAAATTATTAGAAGAAAAATAATAATTTGCACAAACTCATTAACAAGTGTTTGGATATTTGGTGAGATCAGACTTCTCTGCTTTGACAATAATCTCTCCTGAAATTTAATATACTTTATTTTATTCAATGAACCTATATCCTTATGGTCCAATAGCTCTGAATATAACTTATCCTGTTTTTAATCCTCTAAGATTTATCACTGTGTGTTAAAGTGATGTTGTCTCACATTAGACTATGAAATTAATCCTTATCATTCATTGGTTTCACTTCCCTGAATTTTTCAGTTTTGAAACAACAACCACCATGGTCATACTCTGCTTCTTGCCTGCCAAATAGAAGCTAGTGTTCTACCCCAAGCTAGGGATTCTTTAATTGGCCTCAGTATGTCTTAGAGGATTGTCCCTTAGTATTTTACCTTAGCTATCATAGACCACACTTGCCTTACACCATTTATCAAGTGTGTATCTGTTTTTATATAGGGATATATAAGTCAGTAATTCCCTTTTCCTCATATTCATACCTTTATTTTTTATTTTTCTGATTTGCTCTTTTCCATTTTTTATTTTTTAAAAGATCCTTAAATTGCATAAATATTACAGAGAATAAATAGGGGATTCTCATATGCCTTGCTCCCCACACCTCCCACATTTTCCCACCTCAATAACACTTTTCATTAGTGTGGTACATTCATTTCAATTGATAAACACATTTTGTACCATTGCCATGAAGCCTGGGTTAGAATTTACATTGTAGTTTTACACTCTCTCTCACTCAATTCTGTAGGTTATGGCAAGATATATAATGGCCTGTATCTGTCATTGTAATGGCATGAAGATTACTCCCTGGTCTCAAGATTGGCCTCCATTTTACACTGGTTTTTCCCTCTCTCTACCCTCAGAACCTCCAGTGGTCACTGCCTTCACATCAGCAATATTTATTCCATTGTTAGAATAACAATGTCAATAGTAGAATACTTGTAAGTCTACTTTTGTCCATAGTTCATTCCCCAAACCTGAGAATTCTGCAGTAGTGATGTCCCCTCCAACTTTAATTGAGGAGGGCTTTGATCTCATATGGCTGATGGAAGGGAATCTCTTGCATGCAGTTGTCAACATTTTGGTTCCTTGGTATGATGGTTATCCAACATCTCCTCCTTGTTAGTTGTCCTAGGTGAGACCAATGTACTGGAGAGTAGGTGCTGCAACTCCATTGACATCCAGGACCCAGCCTGATGCATGGAAAGCTCAAAGATTTAAGTCTCTTGGATGAACATCTATCAACTCTAATACTAATTATAAGTTCAAATAGAAGGAGAGAAGAGCCATGTGTAGGGAAAACACAACTGAGTCCTACTCTGTCACTCTGGGGAGCATAAATATCAAAGTAGGTGCCATTAGCAAGGGACCAAATTCCTGAGCTATCCTTGCTTCCTCTAGTGTGTGGATGTTTCCAGAGCCCTGAGAATCTCCACTATTTGGTGTAGAATCTACTTTGGCATTCAGTTGGGTGCTGCTGAGACATACATAGGTGTTATTTCTGGAATGACCTCCATACTCACTTTGAAGGCTCTTAGTCATGCAAACTCAATTGAAAGGTAATTTCCCCCCTATTAGTCAAGGCCTTTTTGTTCCAGGTAAATTTCTTGTTGGTACTTGTTAGCAATTCCTAGGTTAAAGGGAGGTATATTCCTGAGAGTAATGCCCCACCTTGGGGGAAGTTATAGCATTTTTATGCTGAGTTTGGCTTAGAGAGAGGCCACATTTCAGTAATAAGCTCCCAGTAGGTAACACCTAGGCACCCTACAATATTAGGCTAAGTTTAAATTCCAAGAGCAAAGCCACATAAGCATAGTCATCAGTTTCAGGGGCCCATCAATGAACCACACTCCCTTTTACTTGGGGAAGTAATGTCTTTCCTTTAGATAATGTGGCAGAGTTCCCCAGGATGAGAATTTGATATTCCTTTGGTTGTTTTGAGAATCACCACCCACTGGGGCAATGCCCTATGAATATTTGAACACATTTATATGACTTATATTTATGCCCAGGTGAACTTACTCCCCTGTATCCCCCATCACTGACACCTCACTCCCAAGGTCCTTCATTGCTAGAGTTGTAATCTTTCTGTGATCCAAAACTTCTTCAAAAATGAAGCCAATAAAAGAGCTAAAAACAATTAATCAAAATGAAATAATAATGATAGTTTAAACAGAAGAAATCAAATACACATAAATTAAGAAAAAGAAAATAAAATTTAAACAGTAAGATATTAAAAAATAATGAAAAATGTTTTAAAATCTAATTTGTCTTTTGCCACTGTAAGATCTGTTGTCCTGTATGTATAGTGACGTTTTCTTCCATTTATACTCCAGTATCTTACTTTTCTTCATTTTGTCTTCAAAGAAATTTTAGGTCACAGTAAAGTTACATATAGAAAAGAGGGGACTCCCATTTACCCAATATCCTTAACCTTTTACCCCTTACCATATAAATAAACTATTGATATGTGGATGATACATTGGTTATAGTTGATGTATAAATATTGAATCATATCTACTAACAATTGTCAATGGTTTACATTATGGTTTACATTTTGGACCATACATTTTTATAAACCTTGGATGAAATTTAGTATGACTTGTATCCATCATTGCAAGATCATGTAGAACACTTCCATTGCCCCCAAAATACCTCCTGTTCCATCTATTCTATTCCTCCCTCCCCCTCCCTTGGGTCACATGGTGACCACCAGGCTATACTCCTTGAAGGACAAGATTCATAGTTACTTACAACACTGAGAAAGTGACACACTGGTCACTCTCTGTTAGGCACCTCCCATGCTCTCAAGTGACTCCTGCTGCTTTGTTTGAGAACATGGAAGGCCTCCCATGGAAGGGAGTCCAACTCCTTCCCATTCATTTTTTGGGTCTCCCACCCACTGGTACACCACAATGTGACAAAATGATCACTTGCACACTTCCTAGAAGCTTGACCCAGATGAGCCCTGTCCTGATCCCCCCAGCTTTGAACACCCTAAACCAGTAACACTTTTTTCTCATATCACCAAGAGTTTTCCCTACCTTGTAATTTCAACCATGTACCCACCAATATCCAGTGTTCACCTACTCCCTCCCCTCTCCTTACCTTAGTTCCATGCACCATCCTACCCAACCTCCCCACACTATTCCCCTATCAAACCTGTACCAACCAACCCAATATTTTCACTACAATCCTATCATATCCCTTCAGTGTACAACTACACACTTTTACCTTATCTTAGATTTTACCCGAATGGGTGTTGGCTCTCAACCTTCTTCTCCCTTTCAATTTCTTGTAAACATATCTTCCAAACTGTAGCTCTATGAGTTTGCTCAATTTGCTTAATTCAGATCAGTGAGGTCAGGTAATATTTGTCATTCAAAGTCTGGCTTGCTTCAATAAACATAAGGTCCTCAATATTCATCCATGTTATCCTATGTGTTAGCACTGTAATCCTTCTTACAGATAAGTAATA
Source organism: Tolypeutes matacus (assembly GCA_026826555.1). Classification (NCBI taxonomy): domain Eukaryota; kingdom Metazoa; phylum Chordata; class Mammalia; order Cingulata; family Chlamyphoridae; genus Tolypeutes; species Tolypeutes matacus. Next base: position 3,484,274 of record JAKSZT010038682.1, read on the forward strand.
TTCATTTTATGTATATGCCACATTTCATTTAGCCTTTCATCTGTTGATGGGCATTTGGGTTGATTCCAACATTTGGCAAGAGTGAATAATATCACTATGAACTTTGGTGTGCATATATCTGTTCGTGTACTTGCTTTCAATACCAATTCTGGGTATATATATAGCTGTGGATCTGCTGGATCATATGGCAGATCTATAGTTAGATTTTTGATGAACTGCCAAATTGTGCTCCACAAAGCCTGCATGACTCTACATTCCCACCAGCAGTGTATGAGGGTTACTTTTCTTCCACATCCTCTCCAACACTTATATTCATCTCTTTTTTAATAGTCACCCAGTCTAATTGTTGTAATATGATATCTCATTGTAGTTTTGATTTCCATTTCACTAATTGCTAGTGATGTTGAGCATATTTTCATGTGTTTTATAGCCATTTGCATTTCTACTTTTGAGAAGGGTCTATTCAGGTCTCTTGACCATTTTTTAAATGGGTCGATTGTCTTTTTGATTTTTGAGGTCCAGGATTTCTTTATATATGCTGGATATTAGACTTTTATCAGATATACAGTTACCAAACATTTTCTCTCATTGGGGAAGCTGGCTTTTCACTTTCTTGACAATATCCTTGAGGTGCAAAAGTTTTTAATTTTGAGGAAACCCAATTTATCTTTTTATTTCACTTTTCATGCTTTGGGTATGAAGTTCATGAATCCACTTCCTATTACAAGATCCTGCAGATGCTTCCTACATTAACTTCCAAGGTCTTAATAGTCTTGGTACTATAAATAAGATCTTTGATCCATCATGAGTTAATTTTTGTGTAAGGTGTGAGATGGTGTTCCTCTCTCAGTATTTTGGATATGGATATCCTTTCCTCCAGGCACCATTTGCTAAAGAGGCCATTCTTACCCAGTTGAATGGGCTTGGTTACCTTGTCAAATATCAGATGGGAGTTTATGTGAGGATGTATATCAGAACTCTCATTTCAGTCCATTAGTCAGTATATCTATCCTTATGCCAATACCATGCAGTTTTGACCCATGTAGCTTTATAGTATGTTTTAAAGTAAGGTAGTGTGATTCCTCTGATTTCATTTATATTTTTCCAAATGTTTTTGGCTTTTTGGGGTCTCTTACCCTTCCAAATAAATTTTCTAGTTAGTTTTTCCATTACGGTAAAAATGTTGCATTGATTTTTATTGGTATTGCATTAAATCTCTAGATCATTTTTAGTAGGATAGAAATCTTAATGATGTTTAGTCTTCCTATCCACGAACAGGGAATATTCTTCCATTTATTTAATTCTTCTCTGATTCCCTTTAACAGGGTTGTTTACATCTTTAGGTAAATTTATTCTTAGGTATTTGACTCTTTTAGTTGTTAATGTAAATGGCATTATTTTCTTAATTTCTTCCTTAGATTGTTCATTTTTTTGTGTACAGAAATGCTAATGATTTTTCCACATAGATCTTCTACCCTCTTACTTTACTGAAATGTTATATAAGTTCTAGAAACTTTTTTGTGGATTTCTCAGTGCTTTCTCTGTATAGGATCATGTCATCTGCAAATAGTGAAATTTGTACTTCTTCCTTTCCAATTTTAATGACTTTTATAACTTTTTCTTGTCTATGGACTCGAACAAGTACTTCTAACACAATTTTAAACAGAATCACTGAAATTTGGCATTCTTGTCTTGTTGCTAATCTTAGAGGGAAAACTTTCAATATTTCAGCTTTGAATATGATGTTAGCTGTGGCTTTTTCATATATACCCTTTATCTTATTGAGGAAGTTTCCTTCTATTGCTATCTTTGTATTGTTTTTATCAGGAAAGTTTGCTCTATTTCGTTGAGTGCTTTTATTTTTTCATCTATAGAGAAGATCATGTGTGTTTCTTTTTCTTTCAATCTCTTTATGTGGTGTATAATATTGTTTATTATAGGTTGAACAATCTTTTCTTATCATGGATAAAACCCACTTGGTCATGGGGTAGAAATCATTTGATTTGTTTTGTTTTAGAATAGGTTTAACAAGTATTTTTTTGAGGATTTTAGCATCTAGATTCATTAGAGAGATCGGTGTATAGTTTTCCATTCTTATGGCATCTGTGGTTGGCTTTGTTAATAGGGGAATGTTGGCATCATAGAATGAATTCCCTCTACTTCTATTATTTGGTAGAGTTTAAGCAGTATTTGTGTTAATTCTTTCCAGAATGTTTGGGAAGATTCACATGTGAAGCCATCTGGTCCTGGGCAATTTTTTGTTGGGAGGGTTTTGATGATAATTCTATTTCTTTCCTTGTGATTGGTTTGTGGTGTTCATCAATTTCTTTTTCTGACTATATAGGCTACTTGTGTATTTCTAGGAATTTGTCCATTTCCTCCAAATTATCCATCTTGTAAGCATATAATTTTTCAAAGTATCCTCTTATGATACTCTTTATTTCTGTTGGGTGATAATCCTTTCCTCATTTTTTATTTTATGTATTTGCATCTTCTCTATTTTGTTTGTTTGTTTGTTTGTCTAGCTAAAGTTGTCAATTTTATTAATCTTCTCAAAGAAGCAGGTTTTGGATTTGTTTATTTTATTCTGGTGCTTTCTTTATTTCAGTTTCATTTAGTTTTCCTCTAATCTATATTATTTTTTTCTTGTATTTCCTTTGGGGATGGTTTATTGTTCTTTTTCTAATTCCTCCAAGTGTGCAGTTAGGTCTCTCATTTAAGCTCTTTCTTCTTTTTAATAATTGCATATGGCTATGAATTTCCCTCTCATTACTGCTGTTGCTGCATCTCATAGGATTTGATAAGTTGTTTTGTCATTTTCATTCATTTCAAGGTAGTTACTGATTTATTTGAGATTTCCTCCTTGACCCACTGTTTGTCTAGGAGTGTATTGTTTAACTTCCATTTCTTTGTGCCTAATGTGTTTTGCTACCCCTTATTGATTTATATCTTCATTCCATTTTGGTAAGAGAATTTATTTTGTATAATTTTGACCATTCTTACTTCATTGAAAGTTGTTCTATGGCCTAGCTTGTGTTCTATCCCAGAGAATGATCAATGTGACCTTGAGAAGAATCTATATCTTGCTGTATTTGGGTGTAATTTCGATATGCCACATGAACTGTTTGTGTGAAATATCCTGCATTATGTATGTGCATTTTACTGTTTCTTTACTTTTTTCTTTGTTAGGGCCTCTTATTTTCCTGCACTGCTTGCTGTCATAGAGCCCTTCTTTCTGGGAATGCAGTATTCTTTCCCCTGGAGAATAATTCCTTCCTATGTGTATGTGGCAATAGTTCAACAATCAAAAACACTTTTTGATTGTCATCTAAATAAGGCATGAAGCCCATGAGTCTAAATTCCATAAGAAGAGTTCTGAGTTTGCTAACTGCTCTAGTCCAGTACCAAGAAATTAACCTTGGTCATACAAGTAGTCAATAAATGTTTGTCAACTAAATGGCAGGTTCTTTTCAAATTAAAATGAGAAAAAGCAAACACTCATTGTACTCTAAGCCACTACTTTAACTCCATTAAATCTGTCTTCCAATTGAACATTATGATAGTATTGATTACAGCAGAGAAAAATTGGAAATAAATTGAATAACTATCAGAAAAATATCCACAACAATGAACATTATTTAGAAATTAAAAATAGTACTTTAGAATTCTTTCAGGATACAAGATTTCCATGAGTTTTATTGCATGATTAAGCAAAGGAAAATAATGTTTATAATTCCATCCATTTTTACATGGTTAAATAGGACAAAACATGGCTCAAGTGCATTCACAATAGAAGCAGCCCCTGAGAGGGAGCACCCAAACCTGCATTGCAAAAAAAAAAAAAAAAAGAAAGAAAGAAAGAAAGAAAGAAAGAAAGAAAGAAAGAAAGAAAGAAAGAAA
>JAKSZT010038682.1:3491924-3589619 GCA_026826555.1 Tolypeutes matacus
TATATATATATATATATATATATATATATAGCTTTAGAGAGTACCAGATAAAGCTTTCAATGCACAATTGAAAACATTCTCAATTACCTTAAAAAGTTAGATTCTAGGGCAAATAGCATTATTTGTATTTAGTGTGGAAAGGGCAGGATGGCATGTAAACCAGGTTAAGATGTGGATAATATGAAACCAGACCCAAATGCTCACAGAAACAGAAGCTATTCTAATCCAGAAACACTTCATTTGGGTCTGTGGAAAAACCTGATAGATTGCTTGAAAGAACCAGCAAAGCTGCATCCTGGTTCAATTTTCTCTGATATCTAAGATATTTATCTGATATCTAAGCCAGAGCTTCCTGTGCCACAGAATAGGGAGCCAGCACAGATGATAGTCAAGGTTGTTTTACATAAATCTTCTTTTAACCTAAATGTTAAGACAGAGGACATCAATCTTGCATCATGTCTTTGGTTATTTAACAGTTCCTATGGTTGACAATTATTTTTAAGTTATGTGGAGGAAAAATGCTATTCTTTTTCCACTCTGGCAGAAATAAATGATGTAAGTGAGAATTAGTCTGACTATAATTTAAATTTCCCTTTGATATCATTATACCAGTTTAATAACCACCTTGTCTGCATTGTGAATGCTCCACCCTCATTCTTCCTTTTCTCCATCCACTGAAGTGAATTACTCTTCACAAAGGAATGTTTCAGATTTTAAACTAGCATTTCTTTTTCTTCTCCTAGTAGATTTTTTCTGGGAAGCAAGTATAAGTTATAAGGTATCAACTAATTCTCTCTGTGTATTTGACAGGGGCAGATATACCTTTAGGTTGGTAGATCCAAATATGGAGAATGACATTGGGTCTGGAGGGAAAGAATTGAAGGAAGGAATTGACTCTGTTTGGGAAGGAAATCAAGAAACATAAGTTATTGGAAGAGTGCTTACAACTGTGCAGAAGTGTAAATCTTGAGAAAAAAGAGAGATTTAGAAGCCCACACCTGAGTCATGAGGAATTAATAATTAATAATAGAATCAGTTCTAAAGACTTTCCTGCATATCTATGTTATCAGATTTGAACATCTGCTGTGCTCATGTTTGTATGTTCCTTTTTCTTTAGGCAGGCAGTGAGCCCAGCTACAGATGCCTCTGCCTATTATGAGAAGTCTGAGACCTTGAGAAATTCAGGAGAAGATCGTCCCAGTAAATCAGGCTTTGATCCTGCTAGTCTTACTTCTGTAGTTATTGTTATTCAGCTGGCATGTCCTTACATACACACACACATACTGCTTCCCATTTGAGCACATCTGAAGCCTCATCAATACTATGTAATCTTTACTGTTTGTCCAGGTAAAACTCCTCATTATCTTCTATTTCCAGCAGTACTTCTCACTCACAAATATCACAGAATTTATGATGTGGTACCTTAAATGGTGCTCTTTATTTCTCTCATGAAATGAAGACTCACACCTCTCCAGCCGTGCTTCACTCATTCTTGCATTTCCAGATGTAATTCATTGAAGATTTATGGAAAGTTAACATTAAATAAATCATATACCCAACATGTTCCCCCTTTTCCACTCTCCCCTACTAATAATATTTTATATGTGGATGGTACATTTGTTACAATTTATGTACAAATATTGAAATATTGGTACTAACCATGGTCAATGGTTTACTTTATGGTTTATATTTTGCAATATACACTTGCATATGTTTTGATGAGATTTAAAATGGCCTGTATCCATTATTACAAGATCATGCAGAACAATTCTAATGCCCTAAAATGACCTATATTCTATCTATTTTATTGTACTCTCCCTCTCCCCTCAAAACATATAGTAACCCTTTCAATGAAACTGGGGGGAGGATTGGAGGAAGTACCAGGTAAACTCTGTGAATTTGAAGGTTTGTGGTTAAAATGATAATGGTGGGAATGTACTTTTGGAAAATACAGCAGAGGAGGGTTACTGATGCAGGGAATTGGGGATAGGGAGATATGTGTGATAGAGGGCACCTGGGGCATACTTCTATTGAATATGAATGTGTTCATCTTGTCTCAGTGGGTGGAGATCCACACAAGAATCAAAAAAATATTAAACTCCCATCCTGGGGAGACCTGCTATGGCCTCAATTACAGGGACAATAATCTCTTGAGAACATAGGCAGTGTCTAATGAAAGAAATCAGACCAATAAGTCAAGACCTCTATATTATTGCAAGTAACTATGAATCTTATTCAAAAATTGATTTTTTAAAATGCATGTATTAATTTGAAGATGGCAAGCTAATTAAAACTCCTGTTTTAATTTGATCCTTTTAAAAACAACAATATCCAGTGCAATATCCAATTAGGGTGACCTGTCATCATAAAGGATATCTCGCTATCAGTAGGGCACTACCTTAACTTGGTTGGTCAAAAATCAGGTTTCAAATTCTGTCTCATTTGAAAGTTTTTGCATTAACACTCAAAACTGACTCTCTGGGAAGCTTCCAATGAGAAAAGGGGATCCACTACAGAAATCAACTTTCGCACTTACACCAGTGATTCATGTAAATTCATTTTTGAATATGTCTAAGATGGGGTTTTTTGGTCAATTGATCATAGATACCAGTCCTGGATTCTATGGTGGGGGCTGAGTGAGATATGCGGAATTATCTGACTTAGGGGTGTCAACGTTTAATTCAGGAAACCCTCAGGCCTAAATTCTGATGTATCACTTCCATTTTTCCATACATTTTTACTGGGCTGGCCAGAAAATATGACTGTAAATGTGAAAGTCCAGTTCAGAAGGGGTGGTTATTGTGTATAATCTCTTGGTTTCACATGTTATGTGCTCAGTTCTTCTAGGACCTAATAGAAATTATTTTTCAAGAGCAAGTATTTCTCTGGCATAGGCAGCATATCTTCATTCTAGAAACCTGAATGTGACTCTGCCAGAGGCTCTCTCTAGCATCCTTATCATTATGGACTCTTTTGGAACCACTGGATTTGGTGAAACCTCCAAGTCAATGGTAATATCGCTTACCTTGTCTATTGGGTCAACAGCAGATTTCTTCAGGACCCATTGAAATCTAAAGAATTTCCTGACAACCTTCAACCAAGTCCTTGAGCAGTATTTCCAAGTGTGGTATATATTTCCCCTAAAATCCAAAGTGTGCAAACATGCACTTTCCCTTTTCCAATGAGTATGTAGTACAATGAACAAGATATTTTATATCTTATAATGATAATTTCTGCATTCTCTGAACTGATATCCTAAAACCTGCAACAATTTTGCAGGTCTTTGAAACTCTATAGAATTTATCTACCACATTTTGGCAAAAATATAAGTTAACATGGTGTCTAAAGGGTTTTATTTTACTTAATCTTTAGCTCTAACCAGCATAAATGTCATCATCTTTGGAGGTAGTTATGTGGGTTTCTGTGAAATGGCATGGTGATCAAGGAAACTGCAGACAATTTTTTGAGAGAGAGCAAAATATCTATGGGGTCAGTTGGTAATTTTGTGTTTCTCTATTTCTACATTTAAAAAAAAAGAGTTTTTCATCTTTAAACATAATTGTTAAAAGATTACATTCGCCAGAACAAAAATGACATACCAAGTTCCAAAATATGTGTGCTTTCTTCCAGCAAAGCTATTCCATCTAGCAAAGTTGCCACAATAAAGGCTTTCAATGGCATAACTATTTGGCCATTCATAATTTTATTCCACAATACATTTGATTTTCAAGAAGAAAAACAGGCAAAATTATTGGGGATATGTTGGAGGCTCTGATTTGTGTAAATGGCAGTCAAATTACTGAAAATTTAACAAAAGATGTAATATTTGTTCTCTACCACCTAGATCATAAGATTAAATATCAGAGGATTTCATGTGATGCTTCCTACCAAAATAGCTTTTGCTCAGCATTTCACAACAATGTTACTAATGAGAAGAATCTGCAAATGGTTAAGTCTACCTATCTTTGTTGTGCTTCTGGGAGTTAATAACCATAGTGAAGAGCCTTATAAACTTTGTCCTACAGTGAAATGAAATTGTTCCAGTCCCCTCTGTTTTTGCTGTTTCAGAGCTATGAGAAAATAATTTTTTTCTCCCTCTTCCCATAGACAGAGCAGGCAGTAGTAGCAGTGGAACTGACCAGTGATTTGAAAAACCTTCCCACCTTGGGATGCAGGAAGCATTCTTGGATTTTAATTCCAGGGTAATTTTGGTGAGTTTCAAAGACAACTGGAGCCACTACCAACACCACTTAGGTTTCAAACACTCTCCCTTCTCCATGAAAGCTGGGCTGAGTGGAGAGTTGGCTCCAATCTCACTCAACACCAAGAGATTGAACAAGTTCCTGTGAAACAGGATTAATCACTACTCTCCCCATATCTCCCTCTCCTAGAGTCAGAGAATCTCCATGAGGTGATGTACTCCTACCTCCAACAAGCATCAACCTAACAGATGGTGGAGGGAAACACAGCAATTCAGCACTATTATCATGTGAAACTACTCAATGTGTCAATAGGGCAGTGTGTAGCTGAGCTACAAATTTACCTGGCATTTACACGACATGGAAATGGTGGGAGAGAGGGGTAGAAAACATTCTAATTCTCTTTCTTCTGTCAGGTAGTAGTGGGGCTAAGTGGAATACTTATAAGAACATTTGTAGAAAACAAGGTAGTTGTCATGAATCAGAGGTTGGAATTTTCTGACAAACATTTTGAAGCAAATGTCTTAAAAATGTTTCATAAAGCATTTAAGAATTCCCTGGGGACAACTGAAGAAGTAGAAACCTCATCAAAGAAATGGAAGTTATAAAAACAGCAATATAAAAATGGAACGGAAAAAAAAACCATAATAAATGAAATGATTTCATAAGATGGGCTCAGTAGTAGAGATTACAGAGAATAGAATCAGTATACTGGAGGACAGATCAATAGAATTTACTCAATCTAAAAAGGTGAAAAATAGAATGAAATTTTTTTTATCATCTCAGAAAGTATTGAAAATATATTTGGAAAAATTTACTGAAAAATGCCTAAGTTTGTTGCAAAACACAAGAGATCCAAGATGCTTAGTGGACCCAGTCAAAGGACTCCCCCAAAAATAGCATTAAAATGAAACTTCTGAAAAGCAAATTTTAAAAATCTTGAAATAAGTCATTGAAATGATGCATATATATAGATGGACACAGATTCAAATGAGAGCAGATTTCTTTAATCTATAGATCTATAAATGGACACAGATTCAAATGAGAGCAGATTTCTTTAATCTGAAAATAAGGGGACCAGGTGGATATGGCACAGTATTTTTTCAAATTCTGAAATAAGAAAGGTCACCCACCTGGGTTGTTTCCAACTTTTGGCAATGGTGAATAATGTGGCTATGAACATCGGTGTGCAGATGTCTGTGGATAAACAAACTGTGGTCTATTCACACGATGGAATATTATGCAGCTGTAAGAAGAAATGAAGTCATAAAGCATATGGCAACATGGATGAACCTGGAGGACATTATGTTGAGTGAAGCAAGCCAGACACAAAAGGACAAATATTGTATGAATGCATTACTCTGAACCAAATATATTGTGTAATATATTGTTTGATTAAAAAAAAAATTTTACATGTATCCATTACATTTAATTGAGAAATGTATATATTTATTCATCCGTGTTTACTTTTTAGTTTTTAATTGTTTACGTTTTCAATTATTAATTGTACAAAATAAAGTTAAAAAAAAAAAGAAAGAAAGGTCACCCACAAGATCTTTACCTATTGAAAATATGCTTCAGGAGTATTGGAGAAATAAAAGAAATCTTACACAAATCAAAACTATGAAATTTTTTGCTAGCAAGCAGTTCGTAAAATAAGAGTAAGGGAAAATTTCCATACAGAAAAGATGTGCTATGATAATAAGCCTTGAAAAGTTCAAAAAGAAAGAAGAGCATCAGTATCAGCAAAAATATGGGTAAAAATAATATACAAACTGTTTCTCATAAGTTTCTTAAATTTTACTTGATGGATGCAGCCATAATCACACCACCATACGGTGTGTTAATTGATGTATACCGAGGAAATATTGAAGAAAATTATACATTAAACATAAGAAGAATAAAGAAATCTAAATGAGAATAAGTTTTTAAAGTCTATTCAATATAGTAAAGTCAATATACTTAGTCAACAATGTTAGATGTGTTTAATACATAAACATCCAAGAAAAATAATAATTCAAGGTAATATATTTCAAACTTTAATGATAATCCCAGATGGAATTCTGAAAAAATAATTTAAAGAAAGCAGAAATGGTTAAGAAAAGAGAAATATAGGAATGATAACAGAGAAAACAAACATAATACAATAAAATAACCATCTTAAACACTAAAATGCTAATAATTTCCTTTAATTTAAATACATAAATATTTAAATTAATTTAAATCCCTTGGTAATTTAATCAATTAAAATGCACATATTGACACAGTGGATTAAAAACATTATCACAACATCAGGTAGTATACATGACAATATTTCAATTGTAATGACATATGAAGAATAAAATAACAGAAAATATTTACCATGAAAATATTAGTAAAGAAAAGCAATATTGGATATAAATATCATATACAGTAGATTGCAGAACAAAGAAAAGTTCTAGATGCAAAAACAGGTATTATACATTTCTAAAGTGCCAATTTTGGGGAGACAAAATTATGCTAAATGTGTATGCACCAAAAAGGAAAACTTCAAAAATAATGAAGTAAAAACTTTTTTAACTAAAAGGAGAAACAGACCAATTCAAATTAGCAGTTGGTGCTTCAACATCTTATTCTCAGCAATTGAAGAACAAATGCAAAAAAAAAAAACAATTAAGGACCAAGAAAAATTCAGCAACACATTCAACAAATAATATCTAATTGACTTCTATAGAACCGTAACTTAAACAAAAGCAAAATATTATTTTTGCATGCCGACATGCTGTACTGATCATCATGGAATATAACATAGGCTATAAATCTAATGTCATCAAATTTAAAAGAATTGAAATCACATCTAGTTTGAACATTGATCATAATGTGAGTGTGTTCCAGCAAATGTTGTTGGACTAGGTTGACAGGGCTAAATTCTCTTAAAAAAACAATGGAGGGAGGGCAAAAAAATTGTCCAAGGGAGTTACTTTGGGAATTTGCAGACCAGGAAAGTGCTGTGCATCTTCCAGGAAGGAGAGGACAGAGAGAAAAAAAAAGCCAAAAAAAAACATGTGTTACTAGATCCAGCAGCCAATAATGGCATCCATCCTTCTCCCTCAAGTTGAATAACCTGGGAAAACACTGTGGCTTACTGCAGGGAGAGTGTGGTGGATGACAGAGAGTCATTTCTCATTTCTCATCATTGAATTTGGCAATCAAAGGCTACTTTGAATTTTGGTTCTGGCCAGACCAGAATCATGGGCAAGTTGATTTGGAAAGAGATATCTCTGGGGAAAGATTTTCTGAAGAATACCATCTGTAGGCAGTCTGGAAAATTGCTGGATAAAAAAAAAAATATGAGTCTTTCAAGCTACAGTACCCTGGGTCTCTGGCCTTGATTTGAAAACTTATGAAGGGCAGTTTTAAGAGCCTCGAATAAGGTCAATGAAAAATAAAGGAAAAGCCATGAGTTACAACTACCAGGCAACAGAGAAACAGAATATCAGAGTAAATTCACCAACATAGTTTGTTGCCTAGACAGCAGAAAATAATTACTAGCAATAATAAGCTGTAGGAGGAGAAGGTAGAGCAAAAGATAAAAGACAAAAATTATTTAAAAAACAGCAGATTTAAGACAAATAATAATAAATACACATATCTACTAAATCAAATCAAGGAATTGGAGGAAAATATGGCTAAGGAGATGAAGGATATTAAGAATACACAAGTTGAGCATACAGAAGACATTGTAAACAAACATAAAAACAACAGATCTTATGCAAATGAAATGCACAATAGAAGAAATAAAAAATACACTAGAATCACATAACAGCAGTTTTGAGCAGACAGAAGAAATAATTAGTGAATTAGAAGGTAGAACATCTGAAACCACACAAATAGAACAGATAGAGAGAAAAATGGAATAAATTGGGTTGAGAATTAAGGAATTGAATATCAGTATAAAATGCAAAACACACATCAGGGTGACCCAGATGGAGAAGAGAAGGAGTAAAGTGGCAGAAGAAGTATTTGAAGAAATAAATTCCTTGTGAGAGTCTGTTTTATCAGCCCATCAATGGGAGTTGGAGTCAATGATGAGTCACACTCTAATGATGTGGTTGAATCAAAGCCCTAATTTTAACATAAGTTAATCAGATATTGTAGCTGAATCTAATAAAATCAAAGGGCTATCACACCCAATTTCATAAATTATAACAAATTGCTACATAAGCATAAAGATAAACTTTTTGAATTAAACACTGCATTTACATTAATAACATTGAATGTTACTGGAATAACTCCACAATTAAGAGACTTAGATTGGTAAAATGGATAAAAAAATATGATCCATCTTTATTCTGTCTACAAGAGACTCACCTTAGACGCAATGACACAAAAGTTTGCAAATTAAAGGTTGGAAAATTATTTTAAACACAAAAAGTAAACAAAAATGAGCTCGGGTCAATATATTAATATCAGGCAAAATAGATTTAAATGAAAACTGTTGTAAGAGAAAAAGGAAAATATTTTTTAATAGAAGTGGCAATGTATGAAGAAAAAACAAAAATAAAAAATATTTACATATCTAAACAAGTTGCCCTAAATTACATGAGGCAAATACTAGCAAAACATAGTGAACAAATAGATGCCTCTAAAATCATATGGGGGACTTAAATACACCATTCTCAGCAGTAGACAAAAGCTATAGAAAGAAGATCAATAAAGAAAGAGGGATGCTGAGTAAGATGTAAAGGAAACTAGACCTAATTGACATATACAGAATATTGCATGCACCCCAAACAGCAAAATATGCATTCTTGTTGATGATCACGGACCATTCTCCAGGGCATACACCATGTTTGGCCATAGAAGAAGTCTCAATGAATACAAAATGATTGGAATTATACAAAGTACTTTCTTCGACCACAATGGAATTAAACTGGAAGCAAATTAGAGTAGTCCTTCCTGCAAAGTTTTGTGGGGGTCTGCCCAACAGAGCCCATGCAGGCTCAAAGAATTACTCTGAACATTGAGGTTGTGGGAGATGAGGAGCATAACAGTTAAAGGAACTATTCTCTTTTGCTTATTCCCATTACAGTTTTCATTCTTTTTATTCAAAAAGAACAAGATCAGTGAGTATGTGAAGGGGCTCAGAAAGTTCCGGACTGCACAGGAAATAATGGAGAGTAGCCTTAACTAAGTAACAGAGCAAAGTAAGAATGTTCCTACTGATTTTAGCAGGAACTGATAGCAGCGGTTTTCCACCTGTGCAGCAGTTTTCTGCTTGCACAGTAAAGCAGGCCCAAAACTCTTTCAAAGATATTTTAATCAAAGTGTTCCCACAATCAATAATGGGAGGAAAACTGTAAAATTCAAAAATATTTGGATGTTAAATGACACATATATACATGATCAGAGATTAACGATGAAATTGTAATTGAAATCAGTAAATGTCTCAAGTCAAATGAAAATGGGAATACAATATACCCTAACTTATGGAATGCAGTTAATACAGTACTGAGAGAGAAATTTGTAGCCCTAAATGCTTACATTAAAAAAGAAGAAAAAGCTAAAATCAAAGACATAACTGCACATTTGGAGGAAATATAAAAGCAAGACAAACTAATTCCAAAATAAGCAGAAGGAGATAAATAAAAAAGATTAAGGCAGAATTAAATGAAATTGAGAATTAAAAAAAAAACACAATAACAAGAGTTCTCAAAACCAAAGTTTTATTTGTGTGTGAAGATTTACAAACTTGGGAAGCACATAGCTAGATTAACAAAAAAGAGGGACAATGTTAATAAATAAAATCAAATGAGAGAGGGGACATCACACTATCATCATGAAAAATAAGACAGGATCATAAAAGGCTATATGAAAATATGCATGCGAAAAAGTTGGACAATTTAGATGAAATGGATGAATTTCTAGATACAATCAACCTACACTGACAAAAGAAGAAATAGAAAAACTCACCAGAATATCACAAGTAATAAGATTAAATCAGTCATCTAAATTCTCCCCACAATGAAAAGCCCAGAACCAGATTGCTTTACAGGTGAATCCTACAAATCATTCTGAAATTAATTAATAATCCTACATAAACTCTTCCAAAAAATTTAAGAGCTGGGAACTTTGCCTAATGATTTCAATGAAGTCAATAGCAACCCAATACCAAGTCATAGAAAAGAAAATTATGGACCAATCCTCCAATGAACTTAGATGCAAAAATCTCCAAACAAAACTTGCAATTGAATCCAACAATACAATAAGTGAATTAGACACCATGATAATAGTATTTCCTTCCATCTATGCAAGGATGGCTTAGCATAAGAAAATCAAATAATTTAGTACACCATATTAATAAAACAAATGAGTAGTATTACATGAGCATTGCTATCAATGAAGAAAAGGTTTTGACAAAATTCAGATTTTTTCTTTTTTTCTAATTAATTAAATTTATTGAAATGTTTATTTAGTTTACCTATGACAGTAAGAATAAATTTTTATACTGTGTAAGTATGCTCCAGGTGTATTTTTGCCCATATGCCAATTGACTAAGAAAGATATTTTAAACATGTTTCACAAAGGAATTTATGTGAATCACTGGTGTAAATTAAAAAGTGGAATTCTTTAGAGCATTTCTTTGCTTTTTGAAATTGCTGTGAAAATTAGATATTCATATGGCAGTGAATGAAATTGTGCCTCTACCTTACATTATATACAAAAAAAAAAATAACAAAAAGAACAAATACCATAAATATAAGGGCTAATACCACAAAACTCAGAAAAAAAATGGAAAAATCTACTGGATATTTTATTATCTAGTCGATTTTAGGTATGACAACATTAAAACAAATAACCAATTTTTTTTTTAGATTTTATTCATTTATTCATTTATCCCCCCCCCCCTGCTGCCTGAGCTCGCTGGGTCAGCCAACCACGCCATGTGGGTGGGCCTGCCCTCACCAGGAGGCCCCGGGAACCGAACCCGGGGCCTCCCACATGGCAAACGGGAGCCCCACTGATTGAGCCACAGCCGCCTCCCACAAATAACCAAATTTTAAATAAGTAAGTTGGATTGATCAAAATTAAACTCTTTTGTGCATCAAAGGACATCATCAAAAAATTCAAAAAACTACATAAGCTCCCTCTCACTTGGAAGTGTAGTGGTCATCACCATCCCAGACTCCTCAGAATTGGGGGAAGAGCTATGGACTAGAGTGGACTTACTGGTATTCTGTTGTAGACATATTGTGATTCAAGCAATGGAAGAAAATACAACATTGAGGGAGAGCCAGTGGCCACTGGATGCTTTTGGGGCAGGGAAAGGAAAAGCAGTTGTAATACAGGGGCTTTCTCAGGACTTGGAAATTATCCTGATTGACATTACAATGACAGATATAGGCCATTTTACATCAGCATATGACATGCAGAACTGTGTGAGACAGAGTGTGGTCTACAATGTGAACTATGGTCCATGCTTAATGGCAAAGCTCGGGATGTGTATATACATTGCAGTGATGTGCCACACTAATGAAAGATGTTTATGTGGGATGTTATGGGAGGTGTGGGAGGTGGGGAACATGGGGATCCCTGAGATTTTTGTGTAACATTTATGTAATCTAAGCATCTTTTAAAATATTAAAATTATTTATGTAAACAATAATAAAATGGATTGCACAGACATATAAAATATCACTGCCAATCTTTATTTTATATGATGTCCATCTTTAGATTCACTAATGTTCTGTAACTGGTCTAAAGTAATGCTTTAACTATTTTTTTTGAGTTTGCCTCATTTTGATGGAATATACTCCATAGATTAAAGTGAATATCTGGTGGAATATTACAGAGTAAATTAAATATGATTTGAGTGTGAAGAATTAAAGTGAAAGCATTGGCAATAGCTTATATTTTCAAAGTAGTTCTCAGAGAAGGCAATGAAAAAGAAGTAATTAAAAAGAGAAACAGAGTTTAGAATATATTTACATTGCTTGTTTTATGAAGTGAGAGGAAAGAGCACAGATATGACTAGTACTTTTAGGGAGAATGAAGTTGAAGGAAGAAGAAAATATTTATAGAATAGTACAAAGTGTGAAAGTGATGAGGATGAAGCCGAAGACCAAGCAGATTAAGCCTGGAGTGAGACAGCACAACAAATCATGGGTGTAGAGGGATTCCAGCTGTGGGCAGGCTGCCTTTGAAACATGTGGATGGAGGGGAAATTCCTGAAGATGAACAATCCAAAGCAGTTGAGTCTGGATGTATGGATGAGTCCTACACTTCTGGTAATTCACTCAATATTGGAGAAGGGAATGGATAAGATGGAAAGGGATTGATTGGGTGTATGATTGCTCTGTAAATTACCTGGTTTCCTTTAATGGACATAAATTGTATAAAATTTAAGAGTATTTTCCTGAAAGAGACATACCCGATTCCACCTCAGGGTTAAGTCTCAAATATAATTTTACATTCTCCCAACAAAGTTCAGTAACTCTGCTTATCTTAAATTGCTTAATTTTAACTGTAATTATTATTTTCTTATTTTTTTGTACAAACTAGAATCTTAACTCTATGATAATATGTGCAATATAAAAGTTAATAATAATGACTTCCTACTAAGGACAGTGCCTGTTACATTATAATAAGCTTGCCTATTGAAATAATTTATTTGTTAAATTAATAATATAGTAAATATTATACTATTCTGAATACTATGTCATGAAAATTTAGTACATTTGCATAAAGAAATAAATATATGAATAAATACTTACAATATTGCTCCAAATTTAATTTCATAGATACCAACTGAGGTTAAAAAGTATTACACAGAAATAAGTACAAGTCTTACAAAAGTTATCCTAAATCATCTACTTCTATGTTAATGTGTGGTATGGCAGAATACAAAATTTTGGAATAAATTTACAGAAAAAAATTAATGGATGACAGTAAAAACTACAATAATTGCATGCAAAATTAATCTTAACTGTTACAACATATTCTAAGATTAGTTATCTGGAAAATTTCTAATTAGTTAAGTATTTGGGGAAGAAAAATATAACATGATCTGTCTGTAAAGAGCAACAATTCTAAGTGGATTGAGTTCACAGGATCAGATAGAGACACTCAAAAAAACAAAAATGTCTGCTCTAATGTTGAGACAAACAAAATTAACAGGCTCTTATAAAGATACTGAGAAAGATTTTAAAATGAAAATACTATTAATTCATATGAAAATAATCTGTTAAATTAGTCCATCATCCAGTATCACTTAGAGCTTACAATGGGCCAGACATTTGTTTACAAAAAAGTTCAAGGGGGGACCTAATTCAATAGTGACTTATTGGTTTGTTTTTCCTATTTTTATCGCTCTCAGATTTAATTAATTGATACTTTATTAATATTTGCAACTCTTGACTCACTGTTAATGAAAAGAGTAAAAAATTGAGTGTTCCTTTATTATTTTACCATTTCTAGTAGAGCTGATTACTTTTAGCAAAAATACGTTTGCCCTGGATATAGAAATGAAAATTGTTCTAGATGTTTAGAGATTTAGAGCTTGTTTTGTTTTCATATATTGATTTTATTAATTTATTTTTAGGCTTAGTGATCAGAGAATATAATGATTTTATATAAACTCATACAATTATTTTTACATATTAAATGCAATGTTGTTTATAAGAGATGAATAAAATCTAAAAATGATATAAATACCTCAGAAAAATATTTTCTTTATATTTATCATATTTTAAATTGTAAATATTACACGAATCTCCATAATATTTAAAAAATAAAGAATATTAATTTGTCATGAAATTAATAATATGTTTAGAATATCCTTCCTACTTTTCAGGTAACTGATATACAGCGCACCTATTCACATTCATCGTTAATCAAAGGACTCTGGATATTTCTCTTTTTAATGTACATATTAAAAAATTACTCATCATAGCATGTCATTGATAATATGGAATCCTTTTCTAAATCTAGGCTTTATTTCCCACTTTAGGTAACCTATGAACATTTCAAAGTGCATATCAATCTGACATGTTAGGATTTTAAAGTCTAACATCCTTGCTTGTTGCCTGGACCCAGAAGTGGATCCAGACATATAACACTGCATCCTATTTCTTCTAGGAACACTTGACCTTTTTTTTCCCTAACCTTTCTGTGATCACAGTATGCTAACCAACATGAAGTGTTAATTTAAAGAGGGGTAGAATAATTTTAATTTTAGAAATTCAATGGCATGGCTTTTTAACTGGAATATATCATGGCATATGAAAATATGTCAATTATCTTTTTTCTCATTATGCAAGGCAGAGAAAATAAACAATATGTAGTATGAAATTCCCATGGTGACCATGAATTAAGAGCTGGGCATGTCAGCTTCCAGGTAATTGCACCATTGTCCTACCATGCCATTTATTCCAATGAGTCTCTCAGGTCAAAAAGGAACCTGGGGATGCCTTTCTTGTAAGCCAATGGAAAACAGAGAAAGTGCTTACTTCAGTAACTATAGGGACCAGCTTGTCATGACTGCAGAAATTCCTGTTAGCAGACCAGAAAGTAGAAAGGAGAGATAAAGTAGTATGTTTTGTAGATGATTTTCTGGGGAAAAAAAAGGAAATGAATTGTTATTAGAATGATAGAGTAATAACACTTTATTTAAAAAGTGCTGTTTTTTTTTTTTTTAATATTGTTAATGCAAACACTAATTCAGATGGTTGAGGAGTTGAGTCCTAGGAGCAACTCTTCAACTTAACTGGGAATGTGAGCAACAGATTACTTCAAAATTTTGTAAGACATAGAACAGAACATGTTCACATATCAGGACACATTGAGAAGATGAACAAGTTCATGCTCATCGTCAGATTGATGGAGTACATTTTCTGTTTATGCAGGGTAATTGACAGGACTACCTGAAATTGAAATTTTTCTAACAAATCCTCATATATCTGTTTACCAAAATGGAAGATTATTAAAAAATATATGCCTTGATTCAAGAATGTAGAAACACATTTTTGCTTATCATAAAATATATCTTTATTGTTATCCTTTTGTTAATGTTAAAGTCAAATTTTGTGAATGTCAAATTTTTTATTTATTTGGTATCCTCCCAGTCCTCAAGCTGTCATGTGAGGACACATCAACTTATGAGAAACTAGTGTTTGTAACTGGAGTCATATTGATCCTCACCCTATTTTCATTCATTCTATCTTATACTTTTAGCTTCCTCAGTGTTCTCCATTTAAATCCTACCAAGGTAAAGCATGAAGCTCTAGCGAAATGCTCTTCCCATCTTTTAGTGGTGGTTCTCTACTTTGGTCCAACCATCTTCATCTACAGAGTACCCAGAGCTTTTCACACCTCAGAGGATGGTGAGGGCCTCTCTCTATTCTATAGTGTCCTCACCCCTATGTTGAATCCCTTCAGATACAGCCTAAGGAACAAGGAGGTGGAAGAAGTTCTAAGGAATGTTCTTGGTAAAGTCAAATTACAAAGTAAAATGGTCATTTCAGGGGGTTCCTGATTACTTAAGTATTGTAACAGCCATGAAATACATAATTTCTTTGGCCTTATTAAGTACAAAATTAAGGACACAATTATTAAGTTACCAATTAATAAAATAGTTTATATATTATGAAAATCACAAGGATTTTAAAAAATTATTTCATTGAGTGGGGTGTAATTTTGTCCATGCTTCAAAAATATGGACACAACTTGTTACTTTTGTATTCTCAGATAGTAAATTTATTTTCAAACACTTATTATAAATCAATATTTCATTTTATTTACTTAGCATCAGGTATACATAAAGTAAGTCCAACATGCCATGTCTATGTGATTCTTCTGCACTTCTATTTATTTTTGGCAAATGTCAATAATAGTTAGGTATACTTCAAGTCCAATAAAATTTGCTTCATCTAGAAAGTAAAGTGTCCCATTCAAATGATTTCTGAGGAATATCAGCAATGTATTTGAATGGAATCTGTATGCAATTTTAAAATGAACTTTGAGAATTTGCACATTTCTCAAAAACAGTACATTATTCAAATATATCTGTTTAATTTCAGGTTTGTTAATACTTTGGAACAGCAAGCCAATAACAGAGGTTCCATAGTAAAACTCCTGCCTTTCTCACTATGATAAAAAGCTATTGTCCTTAAAACCCTGGAGAAGGTGAAGAAGATTTTAGATGGAAAAGCCATGGTTATAACTTGAATTCTCCTTTGATTCTCCAAGTTATCATAAATTATATATCTCTTAGAAATTGAGAATAATAAGTACTACTAATGTATCTTTTTCACATCCAAGATATATAGAATATTTGTGTATTTTCTGTCAATTTCCAAATTCTCCGTTGAAACTATTTTAATAACAAGGCTTGTGGCAAATGAAAATTGAATTATAGTGGGGAAAATATTGGTATATCCTCTATAACAGAAATCCGGTGTGAGTGCATAAATTTCAGTTGACTATTTCCCAACTAAACATCTCTGTTATATAGTTAAGTATAATAAATTTCAGTTCAATGGCCTCTAATCATGAATATATGTAGGTAAAATCATGTCAATGCACTAGGTAGTTTGTATACAATTTGGGATAAAAATCTATCATTAATGAATGAAATATCAATTAATTAAAAATTGAAATTAAGTTAATTTCAAATAAAGAGTCATTTGAACGTGTGTGAAAATTTTGTTCAAATACTGGTGTTCTTCAAATTGCCATACATCCTTGTGTGGAGTCTCCCTCAAAGCAGATTCTTCCTCAAACACAAATACTCAGAAGTTTATTTGTGATGTAAGTCCAGGTAGCAGAAGAGAAGGATTTAGAATGGAATATAGGGAGAGAATAATATCTGATGTAAGAATGTCTTTTCCAGGTCATTTCTGTTGGTTGACTTCACAGAGGAATTTCTGAGGAACAAAGAGAATTCCTCAATAATCCACAGGGATGGTATTTATCTATTTATCTGTAAGTCTCAAACTCTGTTGCTTGGTTTGCTGTTACAAAGTATTTCCTAGGAAGAAATAAACTTTTATGTCATTTCTAATTAAAGTTTGCTACAAGGAGTTCAACATCCTGCTCCTAACATTCAGTCTATATATTTGTGCCTAATGGATATGAACTCATATCTTAGGTGGCACAGTAAAACTCCAGAATTGGAAAGTAAAACATAAGTGACGTACACTCAAGATGAAATAACTTTAGTGGAAAATAAATGAAGATTGCAGGGAAAAGTCCATAGAACCAAGGCAGGATTTTAAGGAGAGGCTTAGACAGTGTTAGTTACATCATTGGTAACATCTGCTAACTTCCTTTCTGCACTGCTAAAATCTGGTATTTCCCTACTGTGGAAATTCATGAGTGGGATTCTGTCTTGTCATGCAAGATAAAGGTGCATGGAAAGAAAACAGACCCTCTTTGGATGCTAAAGCAAGTGTCCTTTATTCTTTGCTGAGTTTTTCTTTATTCCATTCCATGTGATTTAGTGATCTATATCTAAAACAATCTAAAGGTTACTTTTTACTACTTTATGGTTTGACTGTGAATACATTGTTTATCAGAACATTGACTGTAGCATGTTTTTAAAGAACAGAATGTGTATTTGTGCAAGGTTGTTCTTTAAACAAAGATCAAGGGGTAAGAGGTGTCATGACAAGCAGTCTCAGGACAGAATGGTGCCAGCCATTTTCAGCCATCAACTTTCAAGGTTTTCCATGAACTTCATCCAGCTTTTGAGATCCTGCCTGACAGGCCACACCCTACATAAATCCTAATTTGCCACCCTATAACTCAGAGGATTCCCAGCCACAAATGTACCAAAAATTTAACACGGGAGAGTAAAAATAATGTTGCATCACTGATGCTGCAGCTGAACCCATGACTCTCATTTATCTACTTCATCTTTCCCCTTAAAACTCCAATATTAGCTTTCCCTCACTATTGACAGAATGTATGAAGGTCCAAGGTAATTACAGAGCATTCTCTGCCTGATGGTCCATCAGCATGAGAAGGCCAAAAAGACTAGACAGATATCAGGGATTCAACTTTGTGTGAATCAGTACTATAACCACTGAATACTAGAGAATGTAACCATAGTCAAAGAAGCAGGAAGTGACAAGAGACACAATTTACACAACTAAGCCATTGGACATATGGTGAGAGTGGCCAGATTTAATTCTACCTCTTATTATAAAGCCTTTCTTATTTTAACTATCAGAGACATAAGATGATAAATGATGAGTGAATCAGAAAATACATTGACTCATGGAAGGAAACACTCCAATGCTCATTGGTATTGTCTCTAGATGCCACCTTTGGTGGATCAATATTTCATCCCACTTAGCCAATAGTTTCCATGTGATGTGGCATTTGGGTTCAATGGTCATGAGACTTTTGTTGCCATTTATCACCATTATATGCCTCATATCCAAGGTACTATATGGGCTCCTGTATTAGTAAATCAGATTTCCTATTAAGGTACACAAGTGAGGTGCTGACAGAAAAACTGAAAGAAGGAAAGGAAAATCCACAACAGGATTAATTGTCAGTGGTTGTACAGATGATAGTTATTTTACCTTCCCTTGAGTCCCCAGATTTCCTTGTTTTGATATTATTACATTTGCTCACAATTTCCCAGACCTCAGGTGATTTCTCTTCTCAAAGAAAGCAAGAAACCAATGACCTTTAAAAGCTCTATCCATTGAGAGAATTTCCCCTCATGAATTTTCCATGGCATCCTTGAGTAGATATGTAGTGCATCTCCTTTATTCTTTTGCTTACCATCAATGGGGTATGTGTCATCCTCTGACATTTTAGTTTCCAGTCCCAGATGCATTCAAATTTCAATGAATGCCTACAGTGTATACCTAAATAAAGGACTAGGGGCCTGACAGCCCATAGCACCTAAAGGATACTGCATGTGTTCATTTCATGGTCACTGATCAAGCCCATTGTCAGTTCATGTCAGACCCAAGTAGAAGTCCAAGATCAGCTCTTCTAATAACAGAGTTTCTCTCCCAAAAATGACATAGATTTGATTCAGTACTAAAGAGTATGTACTCTTACTCTCCTATTGGAGACTCCATTCTGTATCAGCATCTCTCCTGGATACTTCCAGCATATAATATCTGCCTTAGTCTATGCCCTAATTAGCGTGGCATTTTTCAAGATGCCTTGTACCTTTTAAAAAGCCTTCTGTTGTACTGGGCAATAGAAGGAAAGAGTAGCTTTTCAAGGTCCCTGAGAGAGGAGGTTTTGACTATTGTTTTCATTTTTAGACTCTTCTGCCTCTGAACTCAAAGGCAGCCCATTAGCTGTGTCTCATTTTCATATGGTAAGGTGCTCAGGGAATACAATATGTCATTTAACTTAGACGATTTTTCCAGGATGCGTTTAGAACCATAAATGCTTTACCAGTATGGCAGGTGTCTGAGTCTGAGTTATTTGACTCTAACCCCATTTTGGAAACTATATGTCTTACCAAGACATCCAGAAGGCTTGATGTAACTTGTTGATCAAGTCCAATTAGGATAGCCTCATCACTAGTGCAAATATTGTGAGGCTCTGTGGTAGTTAAGATGATCCATGTCCCTACATATATTGTTTAAAAAATTACAAAATAGTTAATACATTTTGTGTCAAAAAAGTTTTTCTAAAACGACATAAAAAACTGGTTTTGATCATCTTTATTGTTAAAGGTTATAAGGAAGTCATTCATCATACCAACTAATTTATCCAAATGATCATGTATATCCCAGTAAAGTTAGCACATGCAGCATAGCAGTCGCAAATGAGCGAGTTCTTTGTTAGGTTGATGGAAGTCCACGAATGTGAGTCAAAATTTCTGTTCATTACAGTACAAACATGTGCACTAAATGAGGCAAAGATTGAAAATAAACTTTCTCCATCCCTAAGTTTCCAGTCCTGGTTTTATTCATTGTAATTTTCTCCAGAAAACAGGAAAGATTTTTCATGCTCTAGTCATAGTGATCAAGTCCAAGGGCTACAACTTTGATTTTACTGCCACAATGAGACATATTCCACAGTCATCTAATAACTGGTAGGTCTAGGCAAGTGGCTAAATGAATCTATCCTGACTTGAATTCATTTCTGGAACTTTAGCCACACTGAGCAATGGTGATAGGCAGGGCTCCACCAATTATCTGTTTTCATCTCCCCTGCATTAGTAAGGAAATCATGATCACTTTTTTAATTTTAGTGTCAAATCAGTTTAAACTTCAATATAAAGTAGATGTAATATCTCTGTATTTCCTTTCCCAATATATTGTTATTTTGATAACTAACATTATCTTTTTTATTTTTTAATTTTAACAAGTAAATTTTATTGATTATAAAATAAATTATATAATTTATATTAATAAATTATACAATTCTTCCAAAGTATAAAATCGATGGTGTGTGGTATAATCACATAGATGTGCATTCATCACTTCAAGCACTCTTAGAGCATTTTCATTGTTTCAGTAATAAAATTAATAAACAAAATTGGAAAAAAAACACAAAATTCTTCATACTTCAGTCTCTCTCTCTTTCTCCTGCTTTATAGAGCTGCTATTTCTGGCTATTCTTGCACAATTCTTTGTTTATTTATTAAGAAATTTTAATGAGATATATTCACATACCATATAATCTATCCAAAGTGTGCAATCAATGGCTTTTAGTACAATCACAATGCTGTGCATTCATCATCACAAAAAAATTTTCAACTATTTCTTTCTATTTATATATATTTATATATATTTAAAAAGATACTTAGATTACATAAATGTTACACAAAAAATATAGGGATTCCCATATGCCTCCCTCCCCACACCTCCCTCACCCTCCCACATAAACAACATCATTAGCATGGCACATTCAATGCAATTGATAAACACATCCTGGGGCATTGCCTCTGAGCATGGACCATAGTTCACATTATAGTCTACACTTTCTCCCACACAGTTCTACATATTATGGGATGATATAAAATGGTCTGTATCTGTTGTTCTAAAGTCATTCAGTATGATTCCCAAGTCCTGAAAAAAAACCCATATTATAACTGCTTTTCCCTCTCTCTATCCCCAGAAGTCCCAGTGGCCACTGCCTCCACATCAATGTTGTAATTTCTTTCATTGCTAGAATTATGATATGTTTATAGTAGAATACCAGTAAGTCCACTCTAGTCCATAGTTCATTCCCCAGTCCTGAGGATTCTGGGATGATGATGTCATCTCCACACCTTTTTGAGAGAGGGTTTCGATCCTATACAGTCAATGGATGGGACTCTCTTGCTTGCAAATGTAGGCTATCTCATTTCCTTGATAAGGTGGTTGTCAATCCTCACCTCCTATTTAGTTGTCCGACGTGAATCTGATGAACTGGAGAGTAGGTGTTGCAACTCCACTGTGGCTCCAGTCCCAGCTAGCACATGGATAGCCAAAAAATTCCCATTTTTTTGAAGGTACACCTACAAACTCCAGCACCAAGTATTGATTAAATAGTAGGGAATATGGGCCATGTTTAGAGAAGTCATAATTGCGTCCAACTCTGTTACTCTCAGGAGCTTAAACCCCAAAGTAGAGCCCACTGGCAAGGCACCAAACTCCAGGCATATCAGCCTGGACAATAGGACCTGGGTGTCTCCAGAGTTCTCAGGAATGCCACTATTTGGGGTAGTATGCACTCTGACAGTCTATGAGATACTGCTGATATGTGCATAAGCTTTACTTCTGGGATGACCTCCTGACTCACTTTGAAGTCTCTTACCCTAATAAACTTATTTTTCTTTACATTTCCCCCTTATATTCAAGGTCTTTTTCCTGTTGCTTTGCTAGTTGGTGCTTGGTAGTAATCACTCGGTACCAGGGAGGCTCCTTGCTGGGAGTCATTTCCCATGCTGGGGAAAAGGTAATGCATTTATATGCTGAGTTTGGCTTAGAAAGAGGCCACATTTGAGCAACAAGGATACTCTCAGGAGGCAAATAGTAGGTACCCCATAACACGTGGCTGAGTTTCAGTTTTAAGAACAAAGGCTCTTAAGCATAGTTGTCAATGTCAAAGGCCCATGATTGGATTATCCTCCTTCACCAGTCATTGTCCCTGCACTTGGGGGACTGTTGCTTCTACATTAGAGAATGTGACAGAGTTCTCTAGGACGGGAATTCAATAATCTCTCAGTTATTGTGTAAGTCTCCAATCACTGTGGCAATGTACTGTGAACATTTGAACATATTTATATACCTTATAAGTATGTCCAGATGAATTTCTTCCCAAGTATCCTCCATCACTGACACCGCACACCAATGATACTCCCCTGCTCTAAGTGTAACCATTCTGTGATCCAACTTTCTTCAAAAATGAAGCCAATAAAATAGCCAAGTACAATTCAAAGGAAAAGAAATAATTATGCTAGGTTTAAATATAAGAAATAAAAAAAAACATAAAATTAAAAAAGAAAAAAACCTAAAAATAAAATTTAAAGATTGGGGTGATGCTGGAGTTTCTTAGGTATACTTCCAGAGACTGGAGCCTCCCGCCTACCTATGTGCCAGGTGTGCATGAAATCTAGGTGGAGCTGCAACACCTACCCTACAGCTCAATGGACTCATCCAAGTCACCTGGTGAGGAGACAACGATGGGAAATGGCCATCCCAGGGAATGGAGAGGGCCTGCATCTGCAGGCAGAATCATCCCACCCACCATATCCATGGGATATAAGCCCTCTCTCACTTGGAGTTGGAGTGGACATCACCATCCCAGTCGCCTCTGGATTGGGGGAAGAACTATGGACTAGAGTGGACTTGATGGTATTCTCTTGCTCACATATGGTGATTCTTGCAATGCAAGAAATTATAACAATGAGGTGGAGCCAGTGGCCACTTGACAGTTTTTGGGTAAGGAGGGGATGAGCAGTTGAAATACAGGGGCTTCTTTGGGAGTTGGAGGTTGTCCTGAGTACTGTTGTGGCAATGGATGTAGGCCATTTTAAATCAGCACACACCACTCATAACTGAGTGGGAAAGAGTGTGGTCTACAGTGTGAACTGTGGTCTATGGTTGGTGGCAAGGCTCCAGGATGTGTAAGTTCATTGAGGTTGGTGGGCCACACTGTGGGAGATGTTTGTGTTGGATGTGGTGGGAGGTGCGGGAGGTGGGCAACATGGGAATCCCAGTGGGTTCCGTGTAATATTTTAGGTAATCTAAGCACCTCTTAAAATATATGTATATATATATATATAAATAACATTTTTGTAAGCAAATACACATATATGCATATATATTTATATATCATTTTGCAAATGTTTGTATGTATTGTGAGAATTTTGATTTTTACCCATAATAAAAATAAAATAAAATAAAATAATGGAAAATAGATTTAAAATTTGTTTGACATTTTGCCTTTCAGCACTGTAATATCAGGTGTCCTCTATGTACAGTGACATTTTCTTCCACTTATTCCCCAGTGTCTTACTTTTTTTTCATTTTGTTTTCAAAGAAGATTTAGGTCACAAGAAAGTTACATACACAATACAGGGGACTCCCATATACCAAACATCATCTCCCTTTTCCCCCTTCCCAATTTAATACCTTTTTATAAGTGGATGGTACATTTGTTACAGCTGAAATACAAATAGTGAAATATAGCTACTGTGATGGTTAGTTTAATATGTCAACTCGGCCAGGTAATTGTGTCCAGGTGTTTGTTCCAACAAGCACTGGGCTAATTGTAATACAAGAGTATTTATGGCCTTCAATCACCAGTGAGTTTATTGCATGGTTGGCTGATTACATCTGCATCAATCAGGGAGATTACATCATCAATGGGTGATGCTTTTATCCAATCAGTTGAATGCCTTAAAATGGGAAGTGATTTCAACATTCAGAGAGAATTTCCCAGCTTGTCGTTGGATAAGCAACTTCTCCAAGAAACTCATCAATGCTACATGCCAAAAATCAGTATGGGATTTAGTTTTATGAAATCAATATAATAATGCATCATTTTCATTTTCTTCATTAACAAGGAGAACTTGGTCATGTTACTTAACCAATATGTGCTCATTTATCTGTCTTTCTGAACATTGAGGAGAAATTGACTTTGTTTTAAGGATTAAAAGAGATAAATGTGCCTGAACAGAAAATTTTAAAATAATGTTTCCAGAATTTGTTTACATGCTCTCTGTTTGTTATTTTACTTTTTGAAGTTGAAATAAAGTTTAATTAAAAAAAAATATATATATATATATAAAGAAACTCATCAAGGACCTTTCATCGGACTTTCATCTGAGCCCCTGGTTTGCAGCCTGCCTGCAGAACCTGACCTTGTGCATCCCCATGGTCATATGAGATACACTTTTAAAATCTCATATTATTGACAGATATCTCCTGTTGATTCTGTTTCCTAAGAGAACCCTGACTAATACAGCTTGGTACCAGGGGTACACTATACTCTGAAAAAACTGCATGAGTTTTCCAACTTATATAGACAGAAATCAGGGGAATATGTGTAGGAATGGATACTAAGTGTATGGGGTAATGGTGGAAGGAATATAAAGTTGGATCAGCCTGAATTTATTGATATGGGCCCACTAAGCAGAAATTCTGGATTCAAAGCTGTAGCTTGAAGGCTTAGAAAGGGCTCTAAAAGTTTGTTTCGGTGGCTGATGAAACGTGGACCAAATGATGGCCTAGCATGTCTGATGTTGAGATGCCTGATTTGCTGTGGTATACAGTAGATGAGGGGATTCAAAAGCTTAAAGAGATTGGAATGCTAGAATGGATTTACCATTTGAGACCTGCCCACCCACCCCAGGAATGTCCAGAGGACACACCTTTAACCAAGACTGTGAGGAATAAATTTGTAAAACTAACTCCATCTTCTCTGAAGACCTCTGTGGTTGCTCTTCTCTGCAGTCCAGATATATTCCTGGGGGGGGGGGCTGTAATGGAATTGGAATCCTTAAATATTATGGAGATGATCGGATCTTGGCCCTGTAAAAGTCAAGTATTGACAATTAATCACCAAAGGCAAGGTGGGCATGGCTACTGCAATGAAAGGCAGATTCAAAGCAGCACACAGAATAGTCTGAGTTGCATGGAGTTATGGCGTTGGCTAATAGATCATGGGGTACCCAGAAGTGAAATACATGGGCAGTATACTAAATATCTTCTGTATCTGTATAACCAGAAGAGTTCCAGGTCAAGTGAACAAAATCCTAACTCAAATTACAGATGCAGAGAATCATGGCCCCTTAATCAAGTCCCAGTCTTGAGGCAGTTTACAGATCCAGAGCCCCTTGAATGAGGCGAATGTCAGGCACATTGGGGAAGGATCCTGTTAAACTGCCAAAAATTCATACTGTTAACCTTCTGCCCAACTTTCCCCAGAGAGACCTATGGGTTTTTGCCAGAGTAACTGCGCATTGGGGAATAGGAAATGATCAGACAATTCAGGGATTATTCGACACTAGCTCAGAAGTCACATTAATTCCAGGAGACCCAAAACGTCAATGTGGTACACCAGTCAGAGTAGGGGCTTATGGAGGTCAGGTGATTGATGGAGTTTTAACACAGGTCCCCCTCACAGTGGGTCCAGTGGGTCTCTGGACCCATTCTGTGGTTATTTCTCCAGTTCCAGGATGCATAATTGGCATAGACATCCTCAGTAACTGGCAGAATTCCCCCATTGGATCCCTGACTTGTGAAGTGAGGGTTATTATGGTTGGAAAGGCCTAGTGGAAGCCTCTAGAACTGCCCCTGACTAGCAAAATAGTAAATCAAAGGCAATACCAGATTCCTGGAAGTATTGCAGAGATTAGTGCCACGATCAAGGATTTGAAGGATGCAGGGGTTGTGATTCACACCATATCCCCATTCAACTCTCCTATTTGGCCTGTGCAGAAAACAGATGGATCTTGGAGGATGACAGTAGATAATTGTAAACTTAACCAGGTGGTGACTCCAATTGCAGCTGCTGTCCCAGATGTGGTATCATTGCTTGAGCAAATCAACACATCCCCTGGTACCTGGGTATGCAGCTGTTGATCTGACAAATGCTTTTTTCTCAATTGCCACGAGTAAGGACCACCAGAAACAGTTTGCTTTCAGCTGGCAAGGCCAGCAGTATACTTTCACTGTCCTGCCTCAGGGGTATATCAACTTTCCAGCCCTATGTCATAATATGGTATGCAGGGACCTTGATCACCTCTCCCTCCCAGGAGACATCACACTGGTACGTAATGTTGATGATATCATGTTGATAGGACCTACTGAGCAAGAAGTAGCAAAGACTCTAGATTTATTGGTAAGGCATTTGCATGAGAGAGGATGGGAGATAAATCCAACAAAAATACAGGGTCCTTCCTCCTCAGTGAAATTTCTATGTGTTCAGCGATGTGGGGCCTGTCGAGATATCCCTTCTAAAGTAAAGGATAAATTGTTGCACCTGGCCCTCCTATGACCCAAAAAGAGGCACAACGCTTAGTTGGCCTCTTTGGATTTTGGAGACAACACACTCCTCATTTGGGTGTGCTACTCTGGCCCATTTACCTAGTGACCAGAAAAGCTGCTACTTTTGATTGGTGACTGGAACAAGAGGAAGCTTTGCGACAGTTCCAGGCTGCTGTGCAAGCTGCACTACCACTTGGACCATATGATCCAGCAGATCCAATGGTTCTGGAAGTTTCAGTGGTAAATAGCGAAGCAGTCTGGAACATTTGGCAGGCCCCTATAGGGGAATCACAGCACAGACCCTCAGGATCTTGCAGCAAAGCCTTGCCATCCTCTGCAGATAACTACTCCCCTTTTGAGAAGCAGCTTTTGGCTTGCTACTGGGCCTTAGTAGAGACTGAACACTTAAACACGGGCCATCAAGTTACCATGAGACCTGAGTTGCCTATCATGAGTTGGGTATTGCTTGACTCACCAAACCATAAAGTTTGGCGTGCACAGCAACACTCCATTATAAAGTGGAAGTGGTATATACAAGATAGGGCTCGAGCAGGTCCTGAAATCACAAGTAAGTTACATGAGGAGGTAGCCCAAATGCCCATGGTCACCACCCCTGCCATTTTACCTTCTCTTACCCAGCCAACAGCTTTGGCCTCTTGGGGAGTCCTACAATCAGTTGACTGAGGATGAGAAAACTCAGGCCTGGTTTACAGATGGTTCTGCATGATATGCAGGTACCACCTGAATGTGGACAGCTACTGCACTGCAGCCCTTTTCTGGTACATTCTTGAAGGATAGCAGTGACAGCAAATCCTCCCAGTGGGCAGAGCTTTGAGCAGGGCATCTAGTTCTTCATTTTGCTTGGAAGAAGAAATGGCCAGTGCTGTGTTTGTACACTGATTCATGGGCTGTTGCCAATGGTTTGGCTGGATGGTCAGGGACTTGGAAGGAACATGATTGGAAAATTGGTGACAAGGAAGTCTGGGGAAGAGCTATGTGGATATATCTTTCTCAGTGGGCAAAACATGAACATATTTGTGTCCCAAATGATTGCTCACCAGAGGGTGACTTCAGCAGAGGAAGAGTTTAATAATCAAGTGGATAAGATGACCCTCTCTGTGGCTAATGCTCAGCCTCTTTCCCCAGCCACTCTTGTCATTGTCCAATGGGCTCATGAACAAAGTGGCCATGGAGGTAGAGATGGAGATTATGCATGGGCTCAGCAACATGGACTTCCCCTCTCCAAGGCTGACTTGGCTACAGCCACTGCTAAATGTCCCATTTGCCAGCAGCAGAGACCCACACTCAGCCTCAAATATGGCACCATTCCTCGAGGTGACCAGCCTGCTACCTGGTGGCTGATTGACTATATTGGGCCACTTCCACCATGGAAGGGGCAGCAATTTGTTTTAACTGGAATAGACACGTACTATGGCTATGGGTTTGCATTTCTGGTATGCAATGCTTCTTCCAAAACTACCATCCATGAACTTACTGAATGTCTTATCTACCACCATGGCATTCCACACAGCATTGCTGCTGATCAAGGAACCCATTTCACAGCAAATGATGTGTGGGAATGGCCACATGTCCATGAAATTCTCTGGTCTTACCATGTTCCCCATAACACTGAAGCACCTGGATTAATAGAACAGTGGAATGGCATTTTGAGGACTCAATTATGACACCAAGAAGGTGGCCATACCTTGCAGGGCTGGGGCAATGTTCTCCAGGAGGCTGTGTATGCTCTGAATCAGCACCCTTTCTTTGGTGCTGTTTCTCCCATAGCCAGGATTCTTGGGTCCAGGAATCAAGGGGTGGAAATGGGAGTGGTCCCACTCACTATTACCCCTAGTGAACCACTAGGAAAATTTTTGCTTCCTGTCCCTGCAACCTTAAGCTCTGCTGGTCTATAGGATTTAGTCCCAAAAGGAGGTGTGCTGCCACCAGGGAACATAACAATTGATTCCATTGAACTGGAAGATAAGACTGCCACCTGGCCACTTTGGGCTCCTCTTACCTGTGAATCAACAGGCAAAGAAGGGAATTATTGTATTGGCTGGGGTGATACTGACTATCAAGGGGAAATAGGACTATATCTACATAATGGGGGTAAAGAAGAGTTTGCCTGGAATGCAGGACATCTTCTAGGTTCTCTCATAGTTCTGCCATGCCCTGCGATTAAAGGCAATGGCAAATTGCAACAAACCAATTCAAGCAGGACTAACAATGGCCCAGAATCTTCAGGAATGAAAATTTGTATCACCCCACCAGGCAAAGAACCATGGCCAGCTGAAGTGCTTGTTGAAGGTAACAGGAACATGGAGTGTGTAGTGGAAGAAGGTATTGATAAATATGAACTTCAATCATGTGACCAGTGACAGAAACAAGGACTGTAATAGTCATGAACCCTTCTTCTATGTGTCATTATGAGTATGATTGTATATGTACACAAATCGAATTTCTTTGTTTTTTTCCCCAACCTTTCCCCCTATCATATGAAAAGTTATACTAATTCCCCATCATATTATGTAAGGATGTCAAGTTTAAGAATGAATATTACCCAAGGACTTGCACCCTGTTCGGTGGGTAATTAATGGATTTCTGGTTGTATGCAGGGGAGTTGAACATTGTTAGGCAGAAATATATATATATATATATGCTTGTCTGTTATTTTTACTTAGAGTCTAAGTATGGTTTATGGTAATGTGTATGACTACTGAGTTGACAAGGGGTGGACTGTGGTGGTTAGGCCAATGTGTCAACTTGGCCAGGTAATTGTGTCCAGGTGTTTGTTCCAGCAAGCACTTGGCTAATTGTAATACAAGAGCATTTATGGACTTCAATCACCAGTGAGTGTACTGCGTGGATGGCTGATTACATCTGCATCAATCAGGGAGATTACATCATCAATGCGTGATGCTTTTATCAAATAAGTTGAATGCCTTAAAAGGGGAAGTGATTTCAATATTCAGAGAAAATTGCCCAGCTCGTCGTTGGGCTAGCAACTTCTCTCAGAAACTCATCAAGGACCTTGCATTGGATTTTCATCATAGTCCCTGGTTTGTAGCCTGCTGGCAGATCCTGGACTTGTGCATCCCCACGGCTGTGTGAGAGACTCTTAAAATCTCATATTATTGACAGATATCTCCTGTTCATTCTGTTTCCTGAGAGAAACCTGACTAATACAGCTACTAACCATTCTCGATAGTTTACATTTTAGTTTAATTTTAGACCGCACACTTTTATAAATTTTGATGATATTTAACATGTTATGTGTCCATCATTGAAAGATCATGTAGAACATTTCCATTGTCTACTAAATATCCCGTGTTTCATCTATTCTATTCCTACCTCCCCCTCCCATCAGGGCACATGGTGACCCCCAATTTTACTACTTGTATGACAAGATTCATATTTACTTGAAATAAAATCGAGGTCTTCATACACTGGTTTGTCCTCCCTTATGAGGAACCACCCATGTTCTCGAGAGACACAATTTCCTCTGTTTGGGAACATATTGGTCCTTCCCAGAATGGGAGTCCAACTCTTTCCCACTCATTACGTGGGTATCCACCCACTGATACAACACATTATAACAAAATGATCATTCACACACTTCCTAGAAGACTGCTCCAGTTAAGCCCTCTCACAAATGCCACCTCCATACAACACACTAAACCACTAATTCTTCCTAGTCTTATTGCCTTAAAAGCATTCCCAACATTGTACTTTCAACTACATTCCCACCAATCCCCAGTGTTCACCCCCATTTCCCTGGACCTTCCAACCCACCCTACCCAGTCTACACACCTGTTAAACTGCACCACCCAATCCAAAAACATCATTACCCTTCTGTCATAACCCTTCTAAATGCAAGTATACACATTCTCCATATCACAGGTTAGGTCTGAATGGGCATTGGCTCACAAACTTCTACCTTTTGACTTCCAGAAAACCTATCTTCCAGACAATAGCTCTCCAACTTTGCTCAATTTGCTTAATGCATATTAGTGAGGTCATATGATATTCATCCTTCAATGCCTTGCTTTCTTCACTCAACATATGGTCCTCAGGATTCATCCATGTTAACCCATGTGTTAGCACTGAATTCCTTCTTATAGCTCAATAATATTCCATTATATGTGTGTACCACATTTTGGTAATCCATTCATCTGTTGATGTGCATTTGAGTTAATTCCAACTTTTGGCAATAGTGAATAATGTTGCTATAAACATTGGTATGCATATATCTGTTCATAATTTTGCTTTCAATTCTTCTGGGTATATATCCATCAGTGTAATTGTTGGATCATATGGCAGCTCTATAGTTAGTTTTTAAGAACTGACAAAGTGTCCTTCATAGTGGCTGGATCATTGTATATTACCACCAAAACTGGATGAGAATTCCCATTCCTCCATGTCCTCTCCAACATTTATAGTCCTCTTTTTTTTAATAAGCACCAGCCAAATAAGTGTAAGATGGTATCTCATTGTAGTTCTGATTTGCATTTCCCTAAGATCTAGTGATGTTGAGCATCTTTTTATGTGATTTTTGGTCATTTGTATTTTTTCCTCAGAGAAGTGTCTTTTCAAATAGATTTCCCACTTTTTAAATGGTTTGTTATTTTTATTTTTGAGGTGTAGGATTTCTTTATATATGCTGGATATTAGGCTTCTATCAGATACATAATTGCCATACATTTTCTAACATTGTGTATGCTGCCTTTTTACTTGATAACCATCTTTGGGGTACAAAAGTTTTAATTTTGAGGAGGTATCATTCATATATTTTTCTTTTGCTGCTTATGGTTCGGGTGTGAGATTCATGAAACCATTTCCTATTATAGGTCCTGTAGATCCTTCCCCACATTATCTTCCAAGTTATTTATGTTCTTAGCTCTTATATTTAGATCTTTGATCCATCTTAAGTTGATTTTTGTATAAGGTTAGAGATGGTGTTCCCCTCTCATTCTTTTGGATATGGATATAGAGTTCTCCAAAAACTGTTTGTTGAAGAAGCCATTCTCTGCCAGTTGAGTGGGCTTGGTGGCCTTGTGAATATCAGATGACTGTATGTGAGAGGATCTATATCAGAACTCTCAATTTGGTTCCTTTACTTGGTATGTCTATCCTTGTGCCAATACCATGAAGATTTGACCACTTTAGCTTTGTAGTATGTTTTAAATTCTGGAGTTTGATTCCTCTATTTTCACTTTTCTTTTTCAATATGTCTTTATCTATTTGGGGACTCATCATTCCAAATAAAGTTGTAGTTAGTTTTTTTGACTTGAGTAAAAAACGCTGTGTTGATTATTATTGGGATTGTGTTAAATCTGTAGATTAGCTTGGGTAGGATAGACATTGTAATAATGTTTTGCTTTCCTACCCATGAACAGGGAATATTCTTCCATTCATTTAAGTCTTCCTTGATTGCCTTTAACAGTTTTGTGTATTGTTTTGAGTGTAAGTCATTGACATCTTTAGTTAAATTTATTCCTAGGTATTTGATTCTTTTAGTTGTTATTATAAATGGAATTTTTTTCTTGATTTCCTACTCAGATTGCTTGTTATTGGTGCACAGAAATACTATTGATTTTTGCACATTGATCTTATAGCCAGCGACTTTACTGACCTCATTTATAAGTTTTAGAAACTTTGTTGTAAATTTCTCAGGGCTTTCGATGTAAATAGCGAAATTTTTACTACTTTCTGTCCAATTTTGATGTCTTTATAGTTTTTCTTGCCTCAGTGCTCAAGCAAGTACTACTAAGACAATGTTAAATAGAAGCAGTAATAGTGGGCATCCTTGTCTTGTTCCTTCTGTTAGGGGAAAAACTATTAGGATTTCATCATGATGTAGGCAGTGGGTTTTTCAGATATATACCTTATCATGTTCAGAAAGTTTTCTTCTATTTCTATCTTTTTGAGTGTTTCTATCAGGAAAGGGTGTTGTATTTTGTTGAATGCTTTTTGTGCATCTATACAGATGATCATGTTAATTTTTTTTCATTGATCTGTTTATGTGGTGTATTACATTGTTTGATTTCCTTATGTTGAACCTTCCTTGCATACCTGAGATGAAGCCCACTTGGTCAGGGTGTATAATTGTTTTGATGTGTTTTTGAAGATGATTAGCAATTGTTTTGTTGAGAATTTTAGCAACTAGGTTCATTAGAGAGAGTTGTTTGTAATTTTTAACTATTGTGGTATCTTTGTTTGCTTTGGTTTTATAGTACAGTCTGACTCATAGAATGAGTTAGGCAATTATCCTTTTACTTCTAATTTTTGGAAGAGTGTAAGCAGGATTGATGTTGTTCTTTCTGGAATGTTTGGTACAACTCACATGTGAAGCCGTCTGGTCCTGGGCTCTTAGTTGAGAGGGGTTTTTTGACTGATTTTATTTCTTTACTTATAATACATCTATTGAGTTCATCATTTTCTTCTTTCATCAATGCAGGCTCCTTTTAGTTTCCTGGAATTTTTCCACTTCCTCCAAATTATCCTTCTTGTTCACATATAATTTTTCAAAGAATTCTCCTATGATACACTTTATTTCTCTGGAGTCAGTGGTGATATTCCCATACTTATTTCTTATTTTATGTTTTTGTAGCTTTTCCGCTCCTCTACATTATTTCTTTGTTACTCTAGCTAAAGGTTTGTCAATTTTATTGATCTTCTCAAAGAACTAGCTTTTGATTTTGTTTATTTTCTCCGGTGCTTTCTGATTTTCTATTTCATTTAGTTCTCCTATAATCTTTGTTATTTCCTTCTTTCTACTTTCTTTAGGGTTAGTTTGTTTCTGTTTCTCTAATTCCTCCAGGAATGCAGTTATGTCTTTGGTTTTAGCTCTTTCTATTTTCTTGATATATGCATTCGTGGCAATGAATTTCCTTCTCAGTAGACTTTTGTTGCATCCCATAGGTTTTGGTATGTTGTGTTGTTATTTTCATTTGTTTCTAGGTAGTTATTGATTTCTTTTGAGATTTCCTCCTTGACACACTCTTTGTCTAAGAATGTGTTTTAACATCAATATCTTTGTACCAAATCTGGCACTCTGGCCCTTACAGATTTCCAGCTTCATTCCATTGTGCTCAGAGAAATTACTTTGCATAATCTCAATATTTTAGAACTAATTGAGAATTTTTGTGTGGCCTAGCATGTGATCTATCTTGGAGTATTATATTTGTGCACTTGAGAAGAATGTATATCCCACTGTATTCAGGTGTAATGTTCTGTATATGTCTATGAGATCCAGATCCTGTAATATAATATTCAAACTCTTTTTTTCCTTATTGATTCTCTGTGGATATGTTCTGTCTAATAGTGATAATGATATATTAAATTCCCCACTATAATTGTAGAGGCATCTATTTTTCTATTTATTTTTTCCATTGTTTGCCTCAAGTATTTTGATGTGCCCCGGTTAGGTGTGTAAATGTTTATGATTGTTCTTTCTTCTTGAAGATCACCCCTTTTACTAATATATAGTGTTCATCTTTTTCTCTTACAATAGTTTTGCATTTAAAGTCTATTTTGTTCAATATTAGCATAGCTTCTCTGGCCCTTTTTTTGGTTATTGATTGCATGTAAGATTGTTTTCTAGCCATTCACTTTTGGCCTCCTTCAATCCATGGTCTAAGGTGGGTTTCTTGTAGAGGACATATAGATGAGTCATATTTCCTTATCCATTCTGCCAATCTGTGTCTCTCGTCCAGGGAGTTTAATCCACTAATATTCAGTATTATTTCCATCAATGAATTACTTACATTACCCATATTTACTTTAGATTTATGTATGTCATATATTGTTTTAATTTCTTTCTTTGTCTTTTTATTTATTCTAACACTCTCCTCTCTCTCCTGCTTTTTTTCCTGTTAACCTGCAGAACCCCCTTTAGTATTTCTTGGAGGTTGGTTTCTTATTGGCATACTCTCTTAATTTCTGTTTATCTGTGAAAATTTTGAACTGTTCAACATTTTTGAATGCCAGCTTTGTTGTATAGAGGATTCTTGGTTGTATTTTTTTTTTTCTTTTATTACCTTAACTATGTCATACTAGTGCCTTCCTGCCTCCATGGTTTCATATGAGAAATAAACACTTAATCTTATTAACCTTCCCTTGTATGTGATGGTCCTCTTTTCTCTTGCTGCCTTGAGTATTTTCTCTTTGTCTTGAGCAATGGACAGTTTAATGAGTATATGTCTTGGTGCAGACCTGTTAGTAATTACACTGTTTGGGGTGTGTTGCACTTCCTGGACATGCACATCCATCTCCCTCAATACCATTGGGAAGTTTTCAGCCATTATTTGCTCCAACACTGCTTCTGTCCCCTTTCCCTGCTCTTCTCTTTCTGGGATGCCCATAATGTATATG
This sequence comes from Tolypeutes matacus, assembly GCA_026826555.1. Taxonomy (NCBI): domain Eukaryota; kingdom Metazoa; phylum Chordata; class Mammalia; order Cingulata; family Chlamyphoridae; genus Tolypeutes; species Tolypeutes matacus. Next base: position 3,526,939 of record JAKSZT010038682.1, read on the forward strand.
TTTCTGCATTCTGTGTTGTCATTCAAATTCCAAAGTCTCTATTGGATTTTTTCCTCTTTTTATCTATCTATTCTAGTATCTGTTTGAGATCAGATGTAGTCCTCCACATCACTAGTTCTTTATTCTGCCTATTCAATTCTCCTGTCATGTCCTTCCATTGTCTTTTTGATCTTGGGATGTGCCATTCATCACTTTCATATAGAATATCTTTTTATGCATGGTTACAAATTCTTCAGTATGTTCTCTCAGTGTCTTCTTAGTATCCTTATTCTCTTCATTAAGTTGGTCCATGATGTTTGTTTAGTTGTTCATTCTTCTGCAGCCCTTCCTGGTTTTAAGTTTGTTCAATGGATGAGGCTATGTCTTCCTGTTTCTTAGTATGATTTGTAATTTTTTGCTGTTGTCTGGTCATCTTTTTATCTTGGTTGATTTATTCACTTGATTAGTTTCTTTCTTTACTCTAGGGTTTTATGCAATTGCTTTTTGTGTGTGTTTCGTACGTTTTCTCTTTGAGACTGTTCTTCTTATTCTACTTCCTTTCTTTTGTCTATGTTCTCTTGAAGGGAAAAAATTGGGACAGGGAAAGTGTAAGAGTTAAGAAAACTAAAGGATAGTTGTGGTAGGGACACCTAAAATGGTGCCCCCAAGTGGCTAAAATGCCTGCCAAGTGCTACGTGACTCCCGGCATGAACCTGAAAAGACTTCTTTCAGTCAATCCTCAATTTCCAATCATAACCTTTTCTAAAAATCTTCTTTTTTGCCAGTTACTATGTACGTCACCCCTCTTCCTCCAATCATGTCCTTAACTCACTTCCCTTATCAGAACCTATATAAACAACAAACCTTCCTGTAATAAATTAGACCTGCGTACTTACCTTGTCTCCGCAGTGGTCTTTCCTCCGTGTGCCCTCCACGCCGTCTGGGCCCCCGAACGCTGGTTGCCGCTCAGCATTCCCCTTCCGCCAACAAGTGGTTCAGAACAACCACAATTGGCGCCCAACGTGGGGCACCTCTCACCGCGCCCCGACGGTAGGGCCTTGTCTTCTTATCGGCCTCAAATAGCGGCACTCTGTAAGTATCTCCAACGCCTTGCTCTATAACTTGGCGCCCCCTCTCTTCTGTCTGGTATCTATCAATTAAATGCCTCCTCTCCTTCTTGTTCTGCTTTCTTTAACCTCTGTTACTTTCACTTTCTGCCTGGCCTCCGCCGCCCCTCCAAACTGGAATTTCTAGGAGCGAATCCTTCTTGCGCTATTCTTCCTCTGTGTTGTCTCAGTATATACTTTCCTTTTCTCCCTAACCTGTCGTGCTTAAATTAGCGACCCCACCCCACTCTAATTAACGTGCCTCAGAGTCCCCCTCGCTCTCACAAAGCGTCGATATGGGAGCGCGAGTCTCCTCTCGTCAGGCACCCCAAGTCAGAGCGCTGGCCGGTCTCTTAGATACTAACCGACTGAAGGTCTCCATAAAACAGCTTCAGACATATTGGGACCTTCTGCTTCCTTTTAACCCTTGGTTAGCAACCTGCCATCTATGGGACCCCGCAACATACAATAAGCTAATAAATCGCGTTATGGCTGCCATGGAACATGAAAATAAACAATTTCCCCCTGGTCTACTCCCTACCCTAGTTGCCATTAGTTCATGCCTTCAAGGCGCCCCCATTTCACCTGCCGATTGCCAGGTCAACTTAATTGATCACCTGGCGGATAACCTTTCCCCATCTGACTCTGGAGAGGATTCTGATATGGAGTCTCTCTGCTCTCACATTAACAATGCTTTGGAGCTCGACCCCCCCAAGTCCCAACCAAAAAGCTGTAACCTGCGATCAAAGGAACAACATGGCGAACTTCCTCCTAGTGAACAAAAACCAGACCAGGGGGTGGTTGGAGAAGGAGGAAGTTCTCAGTCTTTCAAAAAAACTCAGGACCGGGGGCTCCCTCCTTCTTCACCTGCGTCTCTATACCCCTCCCTTCCGGTCCAAAACCCTGAGCTGCCTTCCTCTTCTTCTTCCTTGTCTCCGCTGCAGCCACAAGGTGGCGCGCAAGTCCCATCATGTCAGTCAATGTGTTGGTCCTCCCCTCTTCCCCCCGCCCCTACCCTCTCCACCCTTACCCCCTACCCTTACTCAGGACCACTCTCTAACAACAGCCCTTTCTCTTCCGCCTCTGCTCCCCCTCCTACCAACTCCACCGCCCCTTCCTCCTTAGCCCTTTTGCCTTGCTTCCTTGTTAATATTAATCCTTCCCCACTTCGCCCACAATTCTACTACCCTCTGCAACATGATGAGGTCAAGAATATCCGCAAAGCTGTAAAAGAGGACGGTCTGGGTAGCCCCTATGCTCAACACCTCATTGAGGAAATTTCCACACAGCTGTGCCTCCCTTACGACTGGGCATCTCTAGCCCGCACAATTTTAACACCTGGCCAGTTTGTAGACTGGCGTGCCCATTTTCATTCGGAAGCAGAGAAACAGGTGGCCCTCAATATTAGCGCTGGTGTCAACATTGCGCCTGAGGCCTTCTACGGCACTGGCCCCTTTGCAGCCCCTGCTCATTATGCCACCGCCCCTCCAGGTTTTTGGATTCAGCTGCGTGAGGTGGCTCTCTGTGCATTTCGCACTTGCTCTGCCCTCCGGCCAGAAAATTTACAAAAATGATACAAAATAAAGATGAGGACTTCGCAGCCTTTGTCTCCAGAGTTATGGAGGCGTGTGAAAGAAAAGTGGCGGGCTTTCAAGGCCAGATGGCCCTCGCTCGAGAGCTCATTCTAGAGGGGGCTAGCCCCACCTGTAAACAAGCTCTCGCCCCTGTGAGGGACAAAAGCATTGACAACTGGGTCTTAGCTTGTAGTCATATCGACCCCCAAGCGGCAGCTATTGCGTCCGCAGTCGTCCTTGCAGTAGCTCAAACCTCAGGCTGTTTTAAATGTGGACAGCCAGGTCATTTTGTGAGGGAATGCCCAAATTCTGCCTCCACTCCTTCTGCTCCCGCCGCCCCTTCGGCACCCCCTCCCCTCCCACGTAGGGGCCCCCCTACGCCTTGCCCTAGGTGCGGTAAGGGTTATCACTGGGCACGTGACTGCTGTTCTAAAACCAACAGTGAAAGCAAACCTTTAAACTTCAAAGGGGGCAAGCCTCAGCCCCGCCAGTAAGAGGTTCCTTTCCCAATGCCAAACCCCTGCTGTGGACAGTTCCTATTCATTCCAACAAGCCCACGGCTACTTTTAGAATTGGGGGAGGTGATGCTGCACAATGGCTGCAAGGGACCTTAGATACAGGTGCAGAGGTCTCCTGCCTCCCCTTTGAATATCTCCATGTGTGGGAAACTTTGCCAGGGCCCCCTGTACAGGGTGCAACAGGAATGGCTAGTTTTAGAAAAACTAAGAAGCCCATCCCCTGGCAAGATGCAGAGGACAATTCAGGACTTTTTCAACCTCTCCTAATTGAAAACCTCCCAACAATCCTATGGGGCCGGGACATACTAGATCAATGCGGGGCTGTCGTTACAACTGCCCATTCTCAGTCCCAGCCATTTTCCCTGTTTGGGAGCGGTCCTGACATGTCACAGAAGCCCCCCCAATCCTAAGCGCCACTGCTCAGCTACAACCACCTAACCCTGTTCCTCTGCAGTGGGACACAGAGGACCCTATATGGGTTGAGCAGTGGCCTCTCCCGTCCCACAAACTTCAAGCCTTACTTACGCTGATACAAGAACAGCTGGAAGCTGGTCACATTGAACCTTCCACCAGCCCTTACAATTCTCCCATTTTTGTCATACAAAAAAAGACTAGTGGCAAATATCGTCTGCTACATGACCTTAGAGAAATAAACAAGCATATTGTCCCCAAGGGATCTTGCCAACCGGGGCTGCCTCACCCTACAACAATCCCTCATGATTATCATATAATTACAATTGATATTCAAGACTGTTACTTTTCTATCCCCTTACATCCTCAAGACAGACATAAATTTGCCTTCACTGTCCCCCTCCCCAACCATCAAGGGACAGCCTGCAGATACCAGTGGAAAGTACTTCCACAAGGAATGAAAAATAGCCCTACACTTTGCCAAAATTATGTCAATATTGCAGTGGCCCCTCTTAGAACTCAGGCATTCATCATTCATTATATGGATGACATCCTCTTGGGGCATAGTGATGCCCAGCATTTAAACGCTGTTTTCCAACAGCTTACACAAAATCTAACAGATATAGGCCTTCACATTAAAATTGAAAAGGTCCAACACCACCCACCCTTTTCATTTCTAGGTTTTCAAATTTCTCAATATGTTAAACCTATTGCTCCTAAGATAAAGATCCCTGATCGTCTCTCTTTGACAGAGCTTCAACAGCTGTGTGGAAACATTAATTGGATAAGACCAGCTCTTCCCATTTCCACTGCACAACTTACGCCTCTCTTTGACCTTCTGCGATTGCCTGCAACACCACCTCAGGCTGTTACTAAAAACATCTCACTAACTCAGCAGGCAAAAGCAGCCATACAAGCGGTTAACCACGCACTTCAACAGTGCACGCTTAAGAGGTACAACCCAAACAGTCCTATATTGGCCTTAATTCTTGCCACGTCTGGCACTCCTACTGGAGTCCTCTGGCAAGAGGGCCCACTGCTGTGGTCACACCCAGCTAAAAGTAAACTTTCCCATATGGAGGGACCCGGGTTCGATCCCCGGGACCTCCCGGTAAAATAAAAAATATATATATAGAAGGCGCATGGGCTGCCAGGCTCTGTGTGCCGCTGAGCTGTCGGGCCCCGAGAGCCATGCAGCAGGATGATGACGTGACAGGAGAGAGACAGGACGAGATTCTCTGAAGGCTCCAGAGGCCAGGAGCTGGGGTGGCGCAGGCAGCAGAATACCTCTCTTCCTACATCGGAGGTCTCCAGGATCGAATCCTGGTGAAGACTGGAGGAGGAGGATGAGAAGAGATAGCAGAAAACAGACACAGAGAATTGCCCAGCCAAATGGACACAAAACAGCAAATGGGGAAGGGGGGTTTAAAATGGATAAAGTAAATAAATAAATGTTTAAAAAAAAAAAAAAAAAAAAAAAAGTAAACTTTCAAAGATCTGTCCAGCAGTGCGCCTTTGGGTCACCTTAGCCAGCGATCTGTGTACACTCTGCCTCCACACTTTTCAAGTGAAACCAGACACCATTGTCTGGCCCCTTTCGGCTGTGGCTACTACTCAACTCCTTCAAAACAATGAAGAAATGCAAATTTTAGTAGAAGGCTTTACTGGAACTTTTGACAACCATTATCCTCAACATAAACTACTTCAAGGGCTCGTTCGGTTGCCATTCTCAGACCCTTTTTACCCTTATCCTTCTTCCTCCCCCCTCCCCTCAAGTACTACTGTGTTTACAGATGCCTCCAAATCAAAATATGCTGTTGTGGTTTACCAACCTAACATAGGCTCCCCTTCCACATATGTCAAGCCTAATCCTCACTCTGTACAAACAGGGGAACTTGAAGCTGTACATCTGGCACTTACATTGTTCCCCTCTGAGCCCCTGAATATTTTTACTGATAGCCTCTACACTCTTCAAATTTGCCAGGTGCTAGCACATGCTACATTCTTTCCTAAAGAAACACCTATTGATAAGGCATTATTACGCCTTCAAAAACTAATTGAACACCGCACTGCTCCCTGGTATATCACACATATCAGGAGTCACTCCAATCTGCCTGGGCCCTTAGCTCATGGCAACCATTTAGCAGATTGTGCCGTGTCTATGACAGCAGTTGCAACACCTGGAGATCTCATCAATCAGGCCAAGCTACTACATTCCAAATTTCACTTCTCAGCGATCTCTCTGAAACATTTGCTGCCAGACCTTAACATCCAAACATGCAAACATCTGGTTAGATCTTGTAAAACCTGTGCTCCATTTCTCCCATTAGGGCCATTACAACCCCAGGGAGTTAACCCTTGCGGCCTTAAACCCAACTCTCATTGGCAGTTGGACGTTACACATGTCCCCTCGTTTGGTCGCTTAAAGTTTGTTCATGTCACCATAGATACCTTCTCTCATCTCTGCTATGCAGTTCCCTTAGCTGGGGAAACAGCAAAACACTGTATCAAAGCTCTGCATCAAGCCATTCTGTTCATGGGAGTCCCCTGGGATGTTAAGTCTGATAATGGCCCTGCCTACCGCAGTACATCCTTTGCTAACTTTTTAAAATTATACAACATCACACACCACTTTTGCATTCCTTACAATCCTCAAGGTCAGGGAATAGTAGAACGTACTCATCAACAGCTAAAGATTGATTCAAAAGGAAAAGGCGTTACGGCCACACAGTCCTCCTAGTGAAATTATTACCAGCTGTCTCATTCATATGAATCTCCTCACATTTGATAAAAAGGAACTGTCTCCACTCCACAAACATTGGGGACCGTCATATACACCTATAGTGGCCCCTATGGTATTGGAAAGACCCTGAAAACAATACTTGGAAAGGACCTAGCCCTCTTTTAGCCCAAGGGAGGGGCTTTGCTTGTGTCTTTCCAGAAGAAGCACCACAACCTATCTGGGTCCCAGGAAAAAACACTCGTCCTGCCACGGCCTGCCAAAAAAGGAACAACAAACCGTAAGTAATACCTTTCTCTCAACTCCTTCCTGTTCAATGTTACTCCCTTTCTATAACTACCACTCTTACTATACTCACATTCTTTATTTTCTAATGGCACCCCCTTTTAAAATCCTTGCTCTTCTCCTTCTATTTCCCTCCTTTTTGCTTGCTAATAATGATCATCAACCTTTTAACTGGACGTTACAGCTTTGGCAAGAAAAAATCACCCTCTGTTATAATGTCACATCCGGCGCTCCCTCTTTCACCCTGCATGCCTGTTGCCTTACCAATATGGGTATTAGCAGTCCCAAATTCCCTGTCCTCTACCCCCAAGGCTGTGGCCCACAAGGCAATAAAATCCCTTCCCTTGACGGGTCCACATCCAAAGCTTGCTACCTACGACAAACAGCACGGACAGGAGAGCCCTCCCTTATAGCAGCCTCAGCACAGGTGTCAGGCTATTACATTTGCCCCTCTTCAACAGGTTCCTCCCACTCCTCCTGTCATGATCCCTCACATTATTACTGTCCCTCCTGGGGATGCGAGTCAATAGCACACGGAAGGTCCAATCCCCCTAACAATGACAAACACATAAAAGCTACAGGCTGGCCCAATATCACCATAACAGTACAAAACCCCGCCGACGTCCAATGGCTATCTGGCCGCACGTGGGGAATTCGGCTCTACATGGGCCATTACGACTATGGCACCTTTTTCAAAATACAAAAAACACAGCCCTGTCCCCCGCCTACCACTGCAGTTGGCCCCAACCCAGTGCTCAACCCACAACCACTTCCTCCTCCTCTGCCCTCATCTTCGGCTTCAGCCAGTGTACAGTTATCCAACTCCACCAACATCCCACTCTCACTTAACACGTCTTTGCTGTCACTCTACAACCCACTTTTATCCCTCCTTAATGCTTCCTTTCTTGCATTGAACTCTTCCAGCCCTAACTCTACCCAAGCCTGCTGGTTGTGTCTCTCTTACATGTCACCCTATTACGAAGCTATAGCCATTACATTGCCTAATGTAGGAGGCATTATGTGCCTCCTACAACAGTTCTACTGACCCCAATCCCACCTCTTGTAATTGGAACCAAACAAAAATAGGACTAACAGTCCAATCAGTATCCCACAGCGGGCTCTGTATTACAAAAATTGGAGGCTCTGTTACCCCCTACATGAAAACTCTTTGCAACTTTACCAATACCCCTAAAACAGATGTAAAGTTTCTGCTACCCCCCAATAATACAAAGTGGCTATGTTCTTCTACCGGTCTCACCCCATGCCTCAGTGTCACAACTCTTAACGCCACTGGTGAAACTTGCGTGCTCGCCACTGTTTTCCCCCGCATCTACTTTCATGATAATAACCAATTCCTTGACTCCTGGCAGAGCAACCTTCTACCAACTCATGTACAAAAACGAGAAGTTATCGCTGCCGTCACAATCACTTCCCTTCTAGGTATCACAGGAGTTAGCACTGGGGCTGTCGCCTTGGGTTTACAACAATCAGCTCTTACCTCTATCAGAAGGGCCGTAGATGAAGATCTAGCCCGTATAGAAACCTCCATCTCTCATTTGGAAAAATCTCTAAACTCACTATCTGAAGTTGTCCTCCAAAATCGCAGGGGACTAGACCTCCTCTTCCTAAAAGAGGGAGGAATTTGCGCCGCTTTAGGAGAAGAGTGTTGCTTTTACGCTAATCACTCCAGCCTTATCAAAAACAACATGGCCCAACTTAGAGAAGAACTAACAAAGCGAAAAAGAGAAAGAGAAACAACTTTAACAAACCCCTCTTGGGAATTCAATGGAATCCTCCATTATTTCCTCCCAGTGCTAGGCCCTTTTATAACCTTTCTTCTTATTCTAGCCATTGGACCCTGGGCTGTTCGTAAAATTATCAGTTTAATTAAAGAGCAAGTTAATGCCGCTTTGAGCCCCTCTCCACAGGTTCACTATCAACGCCTGGCCACCCGAGAAACCGTCACCTATACAGCACCTGACAACAAAAGGAAGACCTATACAGTGCCTGGCAGCAAAAAGAAGTGCCCTAAGCTTAAGAAAAAACACCAAGATGCATCCCATAAGAAAACCCGGATTCCCCATTATAACCCAAATCCCTAAGTGCTTTGTCCCCCTGCCTTCCTTTCCTTCCTTCTCTTCCACTCTACACCCACCGCTCTCTCTTGGGTCATGGCCAAAAATCTGATGTTTGAGCACAAAGATTACCATCTCCCCAAAGGGGAACCGGCAAACAATTCCTGGAACTTGCCATCAGTGGTACTGCTGGGTGCGAGGCAAAGCACTGCAAAGGAGGGCATAAAACTAAGCCATTTCCAGGCTCCTTGAGAAGTATGCCTCATTAGCATAGGGGTTGTTCTGCAAATATCCCCTCCCGCAAAAAACAGAGCAAAAAAAGATGGCCACTACAATGGGTGTGCGCAGCCCAAACTGTAGTCACGGAGTACGGACGGCTAGAAGGGGACGCCCCTAGCCTACTGTAACCTAACAACTGGCTTGTCGATCCTGCGGGAATGAGACCTCTACTTCCCCCAGCTGGTTAATGCCAACCTCTCTTTCCTTTAATAAAAAGAAAGGAGGAATTGTGGTAGGGACACCTAAAATGGTGTCCCCAAGCGGCTAAAATGCCTGCCAAGTGCTACGTGACTCCCGGCATGAACCTGAAAAGACTTCTTTCAGTCAATCCTCAATGTCCAATCATAACCTTTTCTAAAAATCTTTTTTGCCAGTTACTATGTACGTCACCCCTCTTCCTCCAATCATGTCCTTAACTCACTTCCCTTATCAGAACCTATATAAACAACAAACCTTCCTGTAATAAATTAGACCTGCGTACTTACCTCGTCTCCGCAGTGGTCTTTCCTCCATGCGCCCTCCACGCCGTCTGGGCCCCCGAACGCTGGTTGCCGCTCAGCGTTCCCCTTCCGCCAACAAGTGGTTCAGAACAACCACAGATAGTAGTAGTAATAATAATAGTAATCATTAGAAAAGGAATCATATACGACCATGGAAAATAAACATTTTACTCATGTAGACAATGTAGAGTAAAAGGAATAAAAAAATGGTGTATCAAAAATGAAATGTGAAACCAAATAAAAGAAAATACATAGAATGAATTAAAATGCCAGTATGATGAGGAGAGAGGAAAAGAGAAAAGAAAAGACCAAAATAAAAGAGTTAAGAAAAAAGAAAACAGGAAAGACAAGATAGAAATAAAAACCAGAAAATTTTAGGATTAAACAAAGAGAGGTGGAATGTAAGAACAAAAACTGAAAGCAAAAGATAGAAAGATGAAGAAAGACAAAGAGATAATGTTGCTAGACAAAACTGGTATACACAGAAAAGGGGAAATCAAGTAAGTGGAAACACAGCAACCAAGAATCAAGCTAGCAGCATCTTGAGGAATTTATTTCTTTTCTAGCTCTCTCCAGATTGATGTTCTTAATCCTCTGACTCTGTGGGTTCCCCAAACAGCTCACTCCAGCAGGATCTTGCTACCACTCAGCCATTTTTTTGTGTGTGAGAGAAAAAAATAAGACCAGAGAAAAGGAAAGAGATAGGAAGAAAAAAGAATAATGGTAATGATAATTGTAAAAGGTAGGAGAGGAACTGTTCAAGACCTAGGAAATTGGAAACTTAAAAGGAGTAAGAAGCACAGAGGAATAAGGTTAGGAAAGTGGAAAAGAAAAAAATGAAACAAGAAACAGAATAGAGAAAAAATACATAGAATGAATTAAAAGGCTGGAATGGTGGGGAGAGGGGAAAAGAAAGAAAGTAAGAAAAATTTAAAAAGAGAAAGTAAACAGAGAAAAAAGGAGAGAGGGAGAAATAAACACGAGAAAAATTGGAGACCAAATAAAAGAGGTGGAATGAAAGAACAACAGTGGAAAACAAAAGATATAAAGGTGATGGAGTGAAAAAAATAGTGTAGTTAGAATAAATCAGTAACTAAAAGAGAAAGAAAAGAAAAATAAAAAATCAGAGAAACAAAGGAAGGGGACATAAAACAAGGAAGAAACAAGACAGCAGAGAACAAATTTTTATAAAATGTAGACAGAAGGAAAGAAAAAAAAAACATGGAAAAACAGCCTTCTCTCTTAGACCCCTAAGGATCTTCTCAGGCAGCTGGTGTTCCTCAATCACTCCAACTGTAACCTGCCCTCTGGAGAATTTGAACTAAGTTTTAGTGATTAAAGTAAGAGAAATAAATGAAAAGGAACTTTTTTAAAAAAAAAAAATAAGAGATTCAAGAAAAGATAATACAAAGAATTTATCTATATGTCCCCTGTCATAAAATTTCAGCTGGATACCTGATAACCTGGTCAATCAATTCTCAGGGAAGAGCCAGGAATTAAACCAAGGCCTCAAACAGCTAGTTAGGAGTTTTCCCACTGAGCTATTCTGCCTCCTTGGGCTATTTAACCTCTCATAAGGCTATCTTCCCCTTTACCCTTGGGCAGGTTAGATCTGTTGCTGTCAGCTGGAGTGGTGCTGATCTCTGCCTTTCTTTTCCTCCTCACTGATGTAATTCCTCTCTTTACATAGGTGGGTGAGTGTGACAACCTGCCTGAAGCAATCCCACTCCCATCAAGTTGGGGTCCCTTCCTAAATTCAAGGGCCACCCAGCTGGCTAAATTCATTTCAAATAAATCACTCTCCACAACTGGAGACCAGTCTTCATGGAATCTGTGGTCACATTCACATTTGGAGCAAGGGGTTAAGGTCTCTAGTCTGTCCACCCTGTTGGCCAGGTATGTGTGCCCCTTCCAACCACCAAGGTAAGCAAGCTGTGGTTATTGCTGGCCTCCCTACCTACCCAGTACCATCCTAGATGACCTGGAGCACCTTCTTGTGGAGGCAGACATATGCTCTACTCTCAGACACAATTCATCAATACTTTTACCCTCACTTAATATCTAAGAAGTAGGGAAGAAGGGCCCTTCCTGGGAGCCAGGAATTTTCATAATTCAAGATTATTTGTTTTGGATTCTTCTTGTCTCTCAGCATCACTCTTCTGGGAATTGGTAAGAAGTGTCCTGGTTTACTATGCCTGAAAGCAGGTCCTCACAGCAGCCTCTGGCTTTTTATTTGTTTTATTGAAAGCTAAACTTAATTTGCCTAAACCATTGGCCATATTCCCTGAATTATCTCTTGAAATTACTGAGCATTCATATTTTGTGTTCTTGCTTTGGCATTACAGCTTATTTCTTCAAGGAAACCTAACTAGCCTTCAAGCAGTAAACTAGATGGGTGTGAACAATCATAGGTATAGAAACAGTATGAAAGCTCCTGATTTACCATTTGGGTGCTGACCGTAATCTCCTGCTTTCTAAAGAAACCTTAAATTGCCTCTCTTTTAATGTCTGTAGAAATATTCCCAACTACTTTCAGCTATGGCAAATCCAGCCAATCATTCTTTTACTGCACACAGGCTTCGGTATGGTTTGAGTTTTATTGTGATTTAATCTTGAATGTATCCCCTTGTATCCCCTACATCACCTAGAGGATTGAAATAATGCCATACCTCAAAAAGGAAATGCCATTCTTTGTATAGCTTTCAACTACCAGTAACTTCATAATTCTGAAAGAACAGCATGCTATCAATGTTTTTGATTGTGCTTATCCCAGCTCATTGATTAAGAAAAAAGTTTGGCAATTATTGAAATCAATAAAAAATAGAACAGCTTGATGAAATATGCTACAATTTAATGTATTAGGAAATAAAGTTTGAGTATTAACAGTCTTAGAATATGTGACATTTTTCTAAGTGCTTATTGTTTACATTCATTGGGTTTCCAACATGTGATTATTTAATCATAATGTATACATTTCAAACAGAATAATACAAGGTTCCCCTGTTATTTTTTCTACCACTGTTAATTTTCACAAAGTCCCATGTGAAATTACTTCACTCACATATACTCAATGTAGACTTTCTGTTAAAAAATTTAGTGTTCCTAGTGTTCTCAAATGACTTCATTTATTTAGGATTATTGCTTACTTGTAATATTTTCTCAATTTCCAGTTTTCCTGTAATGTTTACAAAATATTTTTTTCTCAATTTCTAGTTTTCCTGCAATGTCGACAAAATATTTAAAATTTGTGATTTCCAAAGTTTCTAATTTGCCTGTATATTTTATAAAATACTTATCCTTATTAATTATTCTAGATATAGAAAGCAGTTGAAAATCATCTTCACATTTATGTACATTTATATTAATTCATTATTGAGCATGTTTTAAAATATTACTTTAAGTATTTTGTAATTTAAATATCTTTATAACTGAACCGTGAACTTTTTCTCAAGTTTCATTAATATACCATTGGATATAACAAAATCAATATTACACTGTGGATTTAATATTCACTATGTGCTTTAACTAATTTATAGTATTCTCATAGCATATTATCATGCATTAAACTAAACCTAAATACCAAAAACAATTACCAATCCTGAAAAAAAAAAAGAGAAGAGTTCAATTTAAAGACAATGACCCAAAGACAATGGTTTTCACAATATTCTCTTTGTAAAGATTCTTCTCCAAATGGATGCTCCAGAGAGCTTCTTAACTTTCAACTTGATTCTAGAGAAAAGTTTAATATCATATGCATTATGGTCCAATATAGTTGTCTTATATCCTGAATACTTATATTAGTGGAGAGAACAGATGGTAGAAGTTTGAAGATAACCTGAGACATTTTCACCATCTACAGTCACAGCTCAATTCTGAGAAAAAGACATTGATAAGCAAAAAGATGGGAAAGCAATTATTCAAACAACTAGTATTTATCTATTAGGAATTATTCTGAGGAAGTTCAACATGATAAAATAAATTCATGGGGGATGGCCAAGATGGTGGCATAGAAATGTGCTCCAAGAGTCAGTTATTCCAACAGGGCAGATAGTAATCACCTAAGTTATTTAAAGCCCCTGTTTGGGGGGCCACAAGACCAGAAGATCATTGTGCAACATCCTTGAAAGAATGGATGGAGGAGACTGCCCATCTGTAGTGAAGTTGCATCAGTAGATCACTACTTGCCATGGGAACAAGTGTCCTTCCTCCACTGGTGGCACAAATGCCTTGAGGTCTATACTTGGCCTGGAGTTGGCAGCTCCATTTTCCAAAAATGGAGGAGGAAGAGAGGGTTGGCCACAAACTTCAGCTACTGCTTAATAAATTTGGATGACTAAAGTATAATCTTAAGAACACCTGAAGTCTGAGCCTGCCCAAGTCAGAAATACCTATATCCATCATTTTAATTCTGCCCCAGGCAAAAGGTGAAGAAGAGACGATTGAAAATCATGGTTATGTTAAGGACTGGCTTCTTTCCACCCAGAATGGAATGCATGCCTGACCTAAGCTCCAGCCCCATCTGAGGCATGGGGATAATGAGAGGAATTGCACCAGCCTATCTGGGTAAATGCAGGCAATTTTGTCAGACACATACCAAGTATTTGTACACCTGGGGCTCCATTGTCACACTTCAAGAGGATAGGAGAGGATTTGTGTTTCCTTAGCCTCTCTGGGCACCTGCAGGTGCTTTTTATCCACACAAACTGGTTTGTTAAGTGCCTTCAATTCCATCTCCATCCCTCCATATGATAGAAGGGGGCTGGTGTTTCCCAAGCCTTTCTGAGCAACTGCAGGTGATTTCAGTTTGCACAGACAGGATACTCAGACACCTGTACCTCCTACCCAGCCAGTCAATAGGTTAAGAAGGGAAAGGCATTTTCTCAGCTTCTCTGGGCACTTACTGGTACTTTAGGTACATGTGAACTGCTTTGTTGAGCACCTTCAAATCCATTTTCACCCCTTCCCTCCCACCCATATTATAGGAGGAAGCTTATGTTTCCTTAGTCTTTCTAAGCAACTGCAGGTGCTTTGCATTTGCATGAACTCAAATGTTGGGCACCTGTGACACTGCAGCCACCCCCAAAAGGACAAGAAGAATAAGTCATTCCCCAGCCTTTTTGGGTAACTGCAGGAGTTTTTGGCCTAAATAGACAGTAGTGAGAAAATTGTATTTACACCCCAATTCCCAAGTAAGATAGGAGTGAGCTGTATTTCCTCAGCCTTTCTGGGAAATGACAGGCACTTCCATCCAGCATGGAGTAGAATGGAGTTTACCTGTGGTTCCACCCTCACACCCCAATAGGATAAGAGGATACTGGTGTTTCCTGATGCTTTCAGGACAATGGAAGGCATTTTTGGACTATACAGACTGTACTGTTGGCCACCTGTGTATCCACCCCAACCTCCTAATAGGGTAGAAGGAGGCTGGTGTTTCCTTGGTGACACTTTCAGCCTGCACAGACTGTACGGTTTTGCACCTGTGGATTCAATTCCTCTGAGCATAATGGAATAAAGTTGGAAATCAACATAAAGCAGAAAAAGGGAAAATTCACAAATATATGGAAATTAAACAATATGCTCTTAAATTGTCAGTGGGTCAAAGAAGACATTCTGAGAGAAATCAATAATATCCTGAGATGAATGAAAAAGAACACAACATATCAGAACCTATGGGATGCAATGAAGGCAGTGCTGAGAGGGAAAATTATAGCCCTCAATGCTTTTATTCAAAACAAATGAAGAAAAAAGGGAAAGCAAGATGGTTTTGGTTTAAGTGGGTACTCACCATCTCACTCACAAACGACAGCTGATTGGTGACAGGATTCTGCCCAACTGAGCTTTTCAGGGAAACCACAGATTGAGAGCCTTTGGGAAAATGATCTGGAGGGAGCTGGAAAGGGAGATAGATTGCTCAAAATAAAACCATGAGTTTTTCCTGAGCTGGAAATCACAGATATGGACAACTAAGCCCCACCCTCAGGGCAAAGAGCTAGGGTGAGTGTGGACTCCTGCTGGCAACCCAGTGAGAGGGAGCATTCTCCAAGAATGGAAGCATTCTGGGAAATGGTGGAAAGTGGTTTCCTTTCTGTGAATTTGGTTGCCTGGACCTCCTAAGAGCTTTGGGGAGCACAACAGCCACCTTGAAGTGGCACCAGGCTGAGGGGAGAGGTGAATCAGCTGAGGAAGCCAGATTTACCTAACCACCATGTGATACAGAGGCTTGGCTTGAGAGAGGGTGGAGTCAACCAATTTTATAGTTCCATGCTGAGGACTATCAGAATTTCAACTCCCCTAAGGAAGTCAGGCAGTGGGAAGTGCTTAATACGATTCCACAAGCCTATTTAGTGTCTCCTGGGAGGAAGGGGTGGTCTAGAAGAGGCTTGTAAATAATTTTGGTGCAGTGAACCTTGTTGTCTAGACCCCCTTAGAGATTTGGGGAGCACACCAGCAGGCTTGAAGTGGCACCAGGCTGAGTGGAGAGGTGAATCTGCTGAAGAAGCCTGATTTACTTAAGTGCCCTGGGATACATAGGCATGGCTTGAAAGAAGGCAGAGTCAGCCAATTTAATAGTTCTGCACAGAGGACTATCAGAATTTTAACTTCCCTAAGAGATTCAGGCAGTGGGTAGTTCTTAACAAGTTCCCTCAAGCCTATTTAGTGTCCCTTGGGAGGAGGGGTGGTCTAGAAGAGGCTGTAAATCATTTCAGTGAGGTGAACTCAGTCATCAGGTCCCATTTGAATTTCAAAAGGGAACTCAATCTGACCAGGAGAGGAGAGGGTGGATCTGCTCATACAGTCTGCTAAATCCTGCTGCCACAGGAGAGTAAAACCTTCCCAGGGGAAAGGGACTAAAAAGCTTTCTGTAGAGCTAACTGAACCAATTAGCAAGTTGGCTCAGTGGAGGAATTTCTGCCTTGAATATATGAGGTCCCTAGTTCAATTTCTGGCTCCTCTAAGAGTAGTGATTCCCTGGGATGTCTAACCTGATACTATAGGACAGGGAAAACAAAGACATTATTTTTGTACTAAAATTTTGGGTCCCTTATTCTCCAAAAAAAAAAAGATTATTTAAAAAAAAAATTAACTAAGTTTACTCACTAAAATCTGCCTCAAAACCTGCAGAGAGAAGCCTGAAGGTTTATTGATTGATGAACACAGGAAGACTGAGACGCTCCACAAGGGCCCAAGAAGGAACGCTGTTCTTCCTTAGCTTTGTTTGACTGCTTGTTGGTGTGTTTGTTTGGTTTTTGTTTGTTTGTTTCTTACCTTTCTTTCCTCTTTCCTCCCTTGCCCCCATTTTTAAAAAATTAGTTGCTCCTAGATTGTTTTTCTTTGCTATGTTTCTTCTTACTTGATTTCCATTTTCTGTGTATATTAATTTTTTCCACCAAGGCTATCTCTTTTCTTTCCTTCGTCTTTCTATCTTCTGCTTTCTATTGTGTTTCTTACATTCCAACTTTGTTCATTAGTCCTCAACTTTACTGGTTTTGAATTCTACCTTGTCTATTCTGTTTTCTATTTTATTTTTTTAACTTTTTTCTTTCAGCCTTTTCTTTACTCTTTCTCTCTCTCCTCATCATTCTGGCCCTTTAAAGCATTCTATATATATTTCTATAAAATTAAATGAGGAATTGTGAGGGTTTGGATTGGTAAGTCAAACAGATCTCATTGTGTAGGACCCAAGGACAGAGTGCTAGTTTATTCAGACCCTACTGAGATGTCCCACTGATTATTAGCAAATTAAAACAGTAATAATGGCATGGTGTTAAGATTATTCTACCATTTATTCATGCTCAAAAATGGTATCAAAGTCACTCTCCTTCAGGGATTAACTTCCTTCAAGACTTCAACAATATTCTTTCAAATGAATAAAAAAAAATAATTAATTAATTATCATGAATTTGTGTCTAATTATATAAATATGAAGAAGCATTCTTTTATTTCATAGTTCATCTCCAACATCCAGGTTTTCAAGAGTGTTCTCTTATGATGACTTGAGAACATTCATTTTTTCTTTTATCAATCCAGACTCATCTTAAATGTTCCTTAACTCCTTTCTTAAATGTAAAAATATTATTAGAAGGCTTTGGTTATTTTTCTTCCTTTATCTAAGTCTGTCATAAAATTTTAAATAGTAATTTGAAGACATTAGCTTTCCTCTCCTCACATTAAAACCTAACTTCACCTTTTAATTATCTTAATTAATTGTGGCTTACAAAACTGAAGCACACAAGATGTGACATTTTACTTCTTAGTAAAATTCATGCAATGTTATTTTTTTAATTTTGTACATTTAATAATTGAAAATAAAAACAATTAAAAACTATAAAGTAAACACAGATGAATAAATATATACATTTCTCAATTAAATGTAATGGGTACATATGAAATTTTTTTTTTGAATCAAACAATATGTTACACAATATATTTGGTTCATAGTAACACATTTATACAGTATTTGTCCTTTTGTGTCTGGCTTGCTTCATTCAACATAACATCCTCCAGGTTCATCCATGTTACCATATGCTTTATGACTTCATTTCTTCTTACAGCTGCATAATATTCCATCATGTGAATAGACCACAGTTTGTTTATCCATTCATCCATTGATGGACACCTGGGTTGTTTCCAACTTTTGGCAATGGTGAATAATGTTGCTATGAACATTGGTGTGCACCACTATGGAGAACTGTATGGCAGTTCCTAAAGAAGTTGAATATAGACTTGCCACATGACTCTGCAATAACACCACTGGGTATATACCCAGAAGAACTGAGAGCAGTGACATGCAATGTTATTTAATTTGTCCATTTTGCGAAATAAATTTTTTTTTGGATTTTAATTTTTTAATTTTTTATTGTGGGTAAAAGTAAAATTTTCATAATACAAACCAATATTTGTAAAATAATACATAACTATATATGCATATATGTGCATTTGCTTACATAAATGTTATATATATATATTTAAAAGATGCTTAGGTTACATAAATGTTACACAAAAATTACAGGGATTCTCATGTTCCCCTCCTCCCACACCTCGCATAACATCTCACATAAACATCTTACATTAGTGTGGCATATCACCTGCAATGTATATACCCATCCTGGGGCTTTGCCAACAGCATGGAGCATAGTTCGCATTGTAGACCACACTCTCTCTCACACAGTTCTGCATGGTATATGCTGATGTAAAATGGCCAATATCTGTCATTGTAATGCCACTCAGGATAATTCCCAAGTCTTGAAAAAGCCCCTGTATAACAACTGGTTTTCCCATCCCTGCCTGAAAGAGTCTAGTGGCCACTGGCTCCACCTTACTGTTATAATTTCTTCCATTGCTTGAATCACAATATGTCTACAACAGAATACCATTAACTCCATTGTAGTTCATAGCTCTTCCTCCAGTCCTGAGGAGTCTGGGATGGTGATGTCCTCTCCACCTCCAAGTGAGAATGGGCTTATATCCCATGGATATGGTGGATGGGGTTATCCTGCCTGCAGCTACAGGCTCTCTCCATTCTCTGGCATGGCCATTGTCCATCATCATCTCCTCACCAGTTAACCTGAGTGAGTACATTGAGCTGTAGAGTAGGAATTGCACCTCCACCAAGATTCTAGGAACAGTTGGCCCATGGGAAGGCCAGAGGCTCCAGTCTCTGGAAGTACACCTATGAACTCCAGCATCACATAGAGGTTTGAATAGAAGCAATTGATGGACCATGTGCAGGGAGGACTTCTTTTAGTTCAACTCTGTCACTCTCAGGAGCACAGATTCCAAAGTACAGTCCACTGATTAGGCATTAATCTCTGGATCTATCCACCCTTATGTAAAACCTGGGTGTCTCCAGAACTCTCAGGAGCCCCTTTATGTGGGGTTATATCAACTTTGGTGATCTATGAGATCCTCCTGTGATGGGCATAAGCATTACCTCTGGGATTACCTCCCGACTCTCTTTGAAGTCTCTTAGCCACATGAACTCATTTGTCTTTAACTTTTCCCCCTTTCATTCAAGGTCTTTTGGTAGTCATATTCCCAATTGGCACTTGGTATTAATCCCTAATTGCCATGGAGGTTCATCCCTGGGAGTCTTGTCCCATGCTGGTGGGAAGGTAATGCATTCATATACTGAGTTTGTCTTAAAGAGAGGCCACATTTGAGCAACAAGGAGGCTCTCAGTTGGCAACTCTTAGGCACCCCATAACAGTAGGCAAAGTTTCAATTACAAGAGCAAGGACTCATAAGGCTAGTCATCAATAAGAAGAACCCATCAGTGGATGATCCTCTTTTGCCAGACACTGCCCCTGCACTCAGGGGACTGTTGCTGCTCCCTTGGAGAATGTGGCAGAGCGCTCCAGGCTGGGAATTCAGTATTACATCATTTATTGAGTGATTGTCTACACACCATAACCGTGCCCCACCCCTTGATCATTTGAACAATTTTATATGTTTCATGTACATTCACAAGAACTTACTCCCATGAATCCCCCATCCCAGACATCCCCCACCAATGATCCTCTGCAGCCCCAATTGTAACACTTCTGTAATCTAAACCTTCCTTGAAGATGAAGCCCATATAATAACCAAATACAATTAATAGGAAAATGAAATAATAATGATAAGCTTAAATGAAAGACATAAAATACATGGAAACTCAGAAAAATTACTAAAAATAAAATACAATTAGCAGATTGGGTCATTCAAAAATGGGAAAAAAAACAAACAATTAAAATTTTTTTTTCCTTTTTTCACTGCATTATTGGGTGTCCAGTCTGTACTGTGGCACCTCCCCCCTCTCATTCCCCAGTGTCTCCCAAATTTTCTTTTAATTTTCAAAGAAATTTTAGGTCACAGCAAAGTCACACACGGAACAATAGAGTGTCTCATACACCCAACCTCTTTCCCCTTACCTAACTCGATATTAAAACCTTTTTTATTTTTTTTTGTGGATGGTAGCATTGTTATAACTGTTTTACAAATAGTGAAACATAGCTACTAAACATTGTCAATGATTTACAGTATAGTTTACACTTTGGACAGTACAGTTTAATAATTTTTTATGATATTTACCATGTCCTGTGTCAATTACTGTAAGGTAATGAAAAACATTTCTCATGACCACTAAATACCCCCTGTTTGATCTTTTCTGTTCCTTTCTCCCCATCACCTGGTGGCACATGAAATTCCCTTAACTTGACTCATTGGTTAACAAGATTCATAGTTACATGTGCTGGGTATTCTAACCTGCCCTTCCTAATCTAATCACCTGTCAACCTTGCACCACCAAACCCAGTAATATCACTACCCACCTGTCCTATCCTTCAAAATGCAACTATACTCTATCACTTTATGATAGAATATGTCCATATGGTGATGGCTCACAACCTACTATTCTCTTTCTGAGAAGAGATTGCTCACTTTCCTCAATTCAAATCAGTGAGGTCATAAACTGTTCATCTTTCAATGCCTGGCTTGTTTCACTCAACATAAGGTCTTCAAGATTCATCCATGTTATTCCATGTGTTAACACTTTATTCCTTCTTACAGCTGAGTAATATTCCATTGTATGTATGTACCACATTTTGTTTATCCATTTATCTGTTGATGGGCACCGGGGCTGATTCCAACTTTTGGCAATTGTGAACAATGCTGCTATGAACATTGGTGTGCATATATCTGTTCATGTCTTTGCTTTCAATTCTTCTGGGTTTATATCCAGCAGTGGAATCCCTGGATCATACAGAAGATCTACAGTTAGTTTACCAAGGAAATGCCAAACTGTCCTCCACAGTGGCTGGACCATACCACAGTCCCACCAGCAGTGGATGAGGGTTCCTATTCATCCACATCCTCTCCAACACTTATATTCTGCTGTTTTTTTTTTAATAGCTGCCATTCTGATGGTTTAAGATGGTATCTCATTGTAGTTTTGAATTGCATTACCCTAATAGCTAGCAATGGCGAACATTTTTTCATGTACATTTTAGCCATTTGTATTTCTTCCTTGGAGAAGTATATTTTCAGGTCATTTGCCCATTTTTAAATGGGTTGTTTGTCTTTTTATTTTCAAGGTGTAGGATTTCTTTATATATGCAGGATATTAGGCTCCTATCAAATATATGGTTACCAAATATTTTCTCTCATTCGCTGGGCTGCATTTTTATTTTCTTAATAACGTCCTTTGAGGTGAAGAGGTTTCCAATTTTGAGGAGATTCCATTTATCTCTTTTTTTCCTGTGCTGCTCATGCTTTGGGTGTGATGTTCATGAAACCATTTACTATTATATGACCCTGTAGATGCTTCCCTACATTATCTTCCAAGATCTTTATGGTTTTGGCTCTTATATTTAGATATTTGATCCATCTTGATTTGATTTTTGTATAAGATGTGTGATGGTATTATTCTCTTATTCTTTTGGATATGGATATCCACTTCTCCAAGCACCACTTGTTAAAGAGGCCATTCCCTCCCAACTAAGTTGGCTTGGTGGCCTTGTATATGTAAGGATCAATATCAGAACCCTCAATTTGGTTCCATTAGTCAGTAGGTCTATGCTTGTGCCAATACCATGCAGTTTTGATCACTATAGCTCTGTAGTATGTTTTAAAGTAAGGTAATGTGATACCTCCAACTACATTTTTCTTTTTCAATATATGTTTGGCAATTTGGAGCCTCTTAACTTTCCAAATATATTTTGTAGTTAGTTTTTTCCATTTATTTAAAAAATACAGTGTTGATTTTTATTGGGATTGTGTTAAATCTCTAGATCAGTTTGGATAGGATAGACATCTTGATGAAGTTTAGTCTTCTTATCCATGAACAGGGAATATTCTTCCATTTACTTAAGACTTCTTTGATTTCCTTTAACAGCATTGTGGAGTTTTCTGTATATAAGTCCTTTACATCTCCAGTTAAATTTATTCCTAGTTATTTGATTCTTTTGGTTACTATTATAAATGGTATATATTTTTATTTCCTCCTCACATTGCTAATTATTGGTGTACAGAAATGCTATCGATATTTTGAGCAGTGATGTTATAGCCTGTGACATTACTGGACTCCTTTATAAGTTCTAGAAGCTTTGTTGTCGATTTCTCAGGGCTTTCTAGGTATAGCATCATGTCATCTGCTGGTGCTCGGCTCCAGAAGGGGTGGAATTGGCCGTCTTTAGCACTGTATTTTTATTTTTTGATGAAATAAAGGAACCAAAAGAAGTCATCTTCTAGACCACTACCTTCACTAAGGGTACCCTAACTAGGCTCATGGAAACTAATCAAGGACTTCCCACTTCCTGGCCTCCCTAGGGGAGTTGAAGCTCTGGTGCTTGTTAGCACAGAGTGATAAAATTGGCAGACTCTGCCCCCTCTGGAGCCAAGCTTCTGTGTCACAGGGCTACTGGGTAAATCAGGCTTCCTCAGTAGATTTGCCTCTCCCCTTAGCCTGGCACTGCTTCAAGGAGGCTTATCTGCACCCCAATGCTATGATAGGGTCCAGGCAGCCAAATCCACAGAAGGTAAACCCCTCTCCACCTTTTGTCAGAACCCTCCCTTTCTCGGAGAATATTCCCTCACACTGGGTTGCTGTGTGCGAGTCACAGCTCAAAGGAGACTTTTTCCCTGAGGGTGGGGCTCAGTCTTCTGTGTTAAACACCACAGGCAGGCTTAAAACTCATGAAACTCTACCAATCAGTCCATGCCATCAATCTGTCTGCAGATAGATGTCCCAAGCTTCTCATGTCATGTACCCACAGAACAGATCCCCGGGCAGGACCCTGCCTACAATCAGCTGTCCTCAGAGAGCTAGTCAGCAAGTGCTGTCCTAAACTGACATCATGTTTCCTCCCCCAAAATACATTTTTGACTAAGTGTTATGCTAAGTAATGAGGATTAAAAGAAGTAAGATGCACTGCCCTCAAAGGGATAATACTGTTCCTGGAAATATATTGAAACATACAAAGAAAATAATGTAAGAATAAAGAAAGGGGAACTTAAGACAGAAGTAGTAGGTGAAGGCTTACTGAAAAGAGCGATATTAGGGTTAAATCTTGAAGAATCAAAGAGAAAAACATAATTAAAAGAATATTGAGAAATAATGGAGAGGGGAATTGTTGGGTGTTATAGGAAGGAGGTTGAGAAGGAAGAGAGGAGAAAATATGAAGATAGAGAGATAAGAAAGGGCAAATGAAGAAAAACTTTGTTGACTGTGCAATGCTTCCTTTCTTAAGGTAAAGAAATAGGGAGAGTTGCCAGGGTGCTTTTGGGCAAAATTTTATCTCTTTGAACAATCGTTTTGGGTATGTATAAAGGGTAGATTAAGATGTCTGAACTCTTGTCATACCTATGATATGAATTTTACCAGATAACCCTCAAAACACTGCATAACAATCTTATAAGATAGACAGTATTATTATTCCCATTTATCTTTCTTAAACTAGTTTCCTTAAATCTTTTGAGACTAGGCACAGAAACATTACAACATACTCTATGTCATGTTGGAGGCAGCCAAAAATGCGAAGCTAAAATGGCCGACTAACAACAAAAGAACAAGCCTAACCCTATATTCAGCCTTCTTTAAGGAAATAGCTCACTCTGTTCCCGCGCCCGCGAAACCTTCCCGCCTTCCACAGATAACATACCCTCCCTAGCAACCAACTGTGCCCAATCCCCCACCTAACACGTACTCCCTCCTCTTCCCCGCCCTGCCTCTTACTCCACCCCTTACCTAGCTTATAAAAGGCCCTGCACTTCCTCAATAAAGAGATCCTGTTTGCTGAACCCAAAGAGAAACTTGTCTGCTGCCTTTATTCTCTCGCCGTCCAAACCCCTCAGAACGCCGCCGTGTGATTCCCCCAACCATCCTACCCAGTCCCACAACAACTCCAACACAACAATGTCATACAGATGGTAGGTGGTACCATCAGGACTCAAACTCAAAATGGTAGAATAAACACAAAATTGTTGTGAATGCTTTTCCCTAGAAAATGGGCTTCAATGAGGGACAGAAGGACTTTGAGATATTACTCAAAATACTTCATTATCCTTACACTGCTTAGCATGTCTCATTCATTTTTAATACATTGAGATAATGAACTCTATTTGACTGATAGAGGGACACAAAACAAGACAATCATGTAATTTTAATAAGTTTCCACATAAGAGTTACAAATCCTAGGTCTGTTTTTCATAGGCCTTTGCCAGTTATACCATCTTGATCAGCAACAAAACCTAAGGATGCTGACCTTGAAGGAACTGACCTGTGACAGAAATAATACACTTCTTTTTCTACACTGATGACTGGGTTGCTTATGTAACAAGGCACATTTTCTTTTGAACTTTTATCCAGTATTATACATGTCTCCACAAAAAAAACAGACCATTTATTTCTGGTGTTTTTATTTCAGAGGGTTGTGGCAAATGCTGTCCTTGCAGGTCTCTCCACTGTGCCTCAGGCTCTGGGTACTACCCCTTGAATTTGCAGGTTGGATTATGACCTTTGGTTTCACCATTGTCAATGTGAATATGAGGGGCTGTTCCTCACTCTGGAAAATAAAAAGAAGACAATGTACACTTCAAGAGTTTAGTACATTAGTTTAGTACATTTAGTACATTTCACATGAGCCAGTGAACATATGCTTATTAATGAAAATCTATTAATGTCAACTCTCCTAATTGTAATTATGAAATTACTGACCTCAAAGTATTGGAGGAGGTGTTAATTAAATAAGCTATACTAGCATTTTAATAAGTACCTATATACTAAACAGTTCCATCTCTTTTTTTTCCTTTTCCTTCTGTATCTTTGACAAGTTACTCATAACTTTATCTGATGATTGCTCAGGTTGAGTCACTGAATACCTATCAATCCTGTTGCAGCCTGTGAACACAAATCATTTTGTGTTTATCTGAGATAGATAACAAGGTGTCCCTAAAATACTCGTTCACCATTTTTTCCTAGAGCAGTTCATTTCAATAAGGAACCCTGTGATTAGGAATGTTCTATATCATAGTGGTCCAATACCGTAGACATTAACTACATGTAGCTATTGAACTCGTGAATTTGGGCTAATACAATTAAGCAGTTGACTTTAAATTTTAATTAGTACTGATTATATTTAAGTAGCTACAAGTAGCTACCATAATAACAAAATTTCAGAGCAATATGTTTTATCTCTGGATATGTCTGTCCAACTACCACCCTGGGTGATGTAAATGGGAATGACATATGCAACTTCTACATTATATTCTTAAATAGAGAAAAAAATTTAACAAAAAATATAGTCCACAGTTCATATCAATGTTCAGTATGTGTTCATCAATTTTAAAAAATGTACCACACTAATGAAATATGTTGTTAATGTGAGAAAGCCTGGGAGGGGGAGACAATTTGGAATATGGGGTTTCCCTTTATTTTTTTTATAAAACTTATATAATTTAAAGCTTTTTTAAAAATAAACTTATATAATAAAATAATTTTAAAAGGAAGAGGCATGTATTTTTCTCCACTTTTTCACCTTCTTAATCACTGGAACACAGGTGTTGCAGAGAGTTGTCTTCAATAGTTGAAGAAAGATCAAAGAGGCATTCCAAGAAGTTGTTGGATAAGGCAGCTGCAAGACTCAGTCCTTCCACCAAAATAACTATGAATAGGGAGTAACAGCCTGATACAACTACTTTGGAATTCATAAGTCAGAAGAACACAGGACAGTTCCCAGAGAAGACAGAGAGTTAGAGGTTGAGAAATTATTGTAAAGAACAGGAAATTATTGTCTCCACACAGCAGCTACCAGTGTCCATCCCCAACTCATGTAAGCATTCTATATTGGGGACTAGCCCCTGGCTAGCTGCTGGTGACAGAAAGTGTCTTAAAAATCTTCTTCCCCATGGGCAGCGGTGGGCATGTCTGACCACTGATCACAACTTCAATTAGTGAATTCAGGTTCTGAGGGCAGCTATTGTTTCAACCCACTCTGGGCAACTGTGATGTCACACATTTTTGCAACATGCCCTGGAAAGGTGTGATTTTGGTGGAATATATGAATGTGGTGCTTCCTATGGAAAGTGAAGGGCCAATTAACAGACGGGGTAATTTGCTAAGCAGACCAAGAATGCTCAGCTTTGGAGAATCATTTTAGTGGCTCTTCACTCCCTTTGTGATCCCCTCCCCAAGGAACTTTGGAACAAGTCTGGGGCCCAGATTTAGTCCCTGGCTACATTTTGGCTGGGAAATATTGACAGAAGCAGGCAGTATGTGAAAAAAAGCTTTCAGTTTTAAATATCTTTGAGAGGGAACTCCATCTCCTTGGAAACAGAGGGAACAATCAAACTCTTATGGAAAGGGGAACTCCAAAACAATGAACAAACAAAAGCCCAAATGAAAGGGAAAACTCTGCACACTGCATTCAACATGGGCACACTTTCCTGATAGGAGACCTGAAGCTCAAGAAAATTTCTGTCTTATCACCATATTGGTACAAAATCAAGAAGCCATCATGTCAGGGAATAAATCCCAGAATTAACATTTTTAAATATTAAAATATACAGTTTTCAGCAAAATAATAAAAGACAAATAGGAAATTATGGCCCAATCAAAGGATGAAACATAAAAATCAAGAAGACATCATTGAAGAAGATAAGAATGTGGACCTACCTAACATAGCTTTGTGTGTGTGTGTGCAGATATTTATTTTTTAATTTTAATTTAATTTAATTTAATTTAATTTAATTTAATTTAATTTTATTTTATTTTATTTTATTGTGGGCAAAAAGCAAATTTTTCACAATACAAACCGATAGTTTTAAAGTGATATATAGATATATATGCATATATGTGCATTTCCTTACAAAAATGTTATTATTATTTTTTCATATATATTTTAAAAGATGCTTAGATTACATAAATGTTACACAAAAATTACAGGGATTCCCATGATCTCCAGCTCCCATACCTCCCATAATATCTCACATAAACAGCTTTCATTAGTGCGGCATATCACCTGCAATGGATATACACATCCTGGGGCTTTGCCACTAAGCATAGACCACAGTTCACATCATAGAAGACACTCTCTCCCACACAGTTCTGCATGGTATATGCTGATGTAAAATGGTCTATATCCATCACCACAATGTCACTCAGGACAATCCCCAAGTCCTGTAAAAGTCCCTGTATTAGAACTACTCTTCCCCTCTCTGCCCCAAGAGCATCTAGTGGCCACTGGCATCACCTCACTCTTATAATTTCTTCCATTGCTTGAATCCCAAAATGTCTACAACAGAATACCATTAAGTCCACTCTAGTCCATAGATCTTTCCCCAATCCTGAGGGGACTGGAATGGTGATGTCCACTCCATCTCCAAGTGAGAATGAGCTTATATCCCATGGATGCGGTGGATGGGATTATCCTACCTTCAGCTGCAGGATCTCTCCATTCCCTGGGATGGCTGTTGTCCATGATCGTCATCTCCTCAACAGGTGACTTGGGTGAGTCCATTGAGCTGAAGAGTAGGAGTTGTAGTTCCACAGAGATTCCAGGCACAGCTGGCACATGGGAAGGCCAGAGGCTCCAGTCTCCGGAAGTACACCTTCAAACCCCAGCCTCACATATAGATTTGAATAGATGGGACTGATGGGCCATGTGCAGGGAAGACTTATTTGAGTCCAACTCTGTCACTCTCAGGAGCAGAGATTCCAAAGTAGAGCCCACTGATAGGGTGTCAATCTCTGGGGCTCTCCCCCCTTATATAGGACCTGGGTGTCTCCACAGCCCTCAGTTGTTTCTCTGTGTGAGGTGATATCCACTTTGGTGTTCTATGAGATCCTACTGAGGTGTGTGTAAGCATTACCTCTGGGTATGCCTAACACAGCTTTTTAAACATACCTTAAATTTGCTTAATATAGGAAACTAAAGAGAAGGAACCAATGGATATCAGGAAAACAATAAATGAGCAATATGAAAGCCTTAGTGAAGAGAAATTTTTAAAAAGGAACAAAATATAACTCCAGAAGTTGAAGACCACAAAAACTGAATTGGCAAATGCCCAGAACAATTTCAAAAGCAGATCAGAGTTAGAGAAGAAAAGAAAAATCAATGTGAAGGAGGACTTTTGAAATGACTCTGTTTGAGAAGCAGAAAGAAAACAGAAATATTAAAAGCAAAAAAAGCTTAAGACTCCTCTGGGACATAATCAAATGCACCCATATATGCTTTATGGGAGTCTCAGAAGGATAAAAAAGTGAGAAATGGATAAAAGTAATAGTCAAAGAACTAATGAAAAAGAACTTCCCACACATAGCAAAATATGTGAATATGCACATCCAAGAAGCCCAGAGAAAACCAAAAAATGATAAAAATGAAAAATTTACTCTCTCATATATTGATCAAACTGTCAAATGGAAAGAATAGAGAGAGATCTGAGAGCTGCAATGGGAAAGTTACATCTACACACAAGGGAGTCCCAATAATATTGAGTGCCAATTTCTTATCAAAATTCATGGAGGCCAGAAAACAGTGAGACAAAATACTTAAGGTGCTGAAAGAAAACAACTCCTTGCCAAGAAATGTATATCTGGCAAGATATTTTTTCAAAAATGAGAGATTAGGATATTCTCAGATAAACAAAGCCTGAGAGATTTCATCACCACTTGATCTTCCCTACAAGCATTGTTAAAGGGAGTTTTTCAGACTGAAAAGAAAAGACACTAGACAGTGGTTCAAACTGGCATAATGGTATAAAGACTAATGGAGGATTATTGTGTTACAGGGCTCACTTCTCTCATAGAAAAACATCTAGAAGACAGATAGAAATGGTCCAGAATCACTGCTCTAGGGCTGTAGAGACCAAGAGAGTGCTAGATATCACCCAGGAGAGGGGCAAAGAGACAGAGACTGCAGTGGATATCTGTGAGTAACTCAGTCACTGCTGCTGGTGCCCAACTCATACTCTTGGGACAGACAGCTGGGGTCATTTAGTCCCTGGCATGAGGCTGTGGACTGAAAAATAACAGATATCCACTTTCCCAGGAAAGGAAGAGTGAGGGTCATGGCCCACTGCTAATCCAGCTTTTGGCTGACAAATGTGGACTGTGGGGGCCCATGGTGGTTACCTGTTTTGTCTGGGCACTGCCAAGCAATTCTTTCCAACTGCAAGCCAGCAAAGATTTAAAATATCCTGCTTTCTCAAACACCCTCCTTAGTAACATGGATTAGCTGCCAGTAAAAATTATGGTAGTGATGAGTTATTCTGCCCTGGTAAAGGGGGTGTGAGACTCAGGATGTGAGTGGCATCTGATTAGTGAGTTTTAAATATGAAACCTGGCTTGGAATAACAGGCCCAGGAGGGGTACTCTCCAGGATATTGTTTCCACAGAGACCACCCTGTGTTGGTTTCAGTGAACACATACGGCCTATATGATTTAAGGGTAAGCTTTGTTGAAGGGTGTCATATGCTGGCAGTCCAGGAAAGAGCACTCTAGTGGGGAAAATTAAGTAAGTAAATAGGTACATAAATAAGAAAATAAATATGTAAATAAATAAATATGAGGTTTTTAGCATTTTTGCTATCTACAACTCCAAGGCTGTTGGACACTGGACTGCACCAAATTTGTGGGTCCCTGGCCATGTTTTGATCATTCAGAATAAGATAATATTAAAGACTTAGAATAAGTTGAATCAAGAATTAAAGAAGTGTTATAACAAAATCAGTCAAGAATATAATCATAGGCAACAGAGAGAAACCTACCATCAATATAAACACACAGTCATAATGAGATACCTAGATATCCCCAAAATTTACAAGCCATATTAAGAAACAGGAAAATGTGTACTAGAGAAAGGAACTAATCAAAGTGCCAGATGATGAAAAGAATTTGAAACAACTAATTAATGATGTTCAAACAAATCTCTTAAATAAATTCAAGGATTTGAAGGAAAATAAGGTGAAAGAGATAAAAGTCATTAAAACACATTGGTTATTTTTAGTTATCTCAATTCCTATTAATTTTATTCATTTATTTTGTTGGCTTCATTTTGGAGAGGTTTTGGAACAGAGAATGGTCTCAGCAGTGGTGAGGGAGGATCACTGGTGAGGGGTGACAGGGATGTGGGGTACCCAGGAAGGGGTTCACCTGGGGCATGCCTCTGAGACATAAGAATATGTTCAACTGTTTATGGGACATTGTTTCAGTGGGTGGAGATCCACACAATAACCAAAAAAATATTGAATTCCCTTCCTGGGGAGTTCTGCTTCATTCTCTAATAGGACAGCAAGAATCCCCTGAGTGCAAGGGCAATGTTTGGTGAAGGAAGACACACCACTATGACACACCCTTGACACTGATGCTTGTACAAATGAAACTTTTCTTGTGAAATTGAAACAGCCCAGCATTATATACTACCTAAGAGTTGCTTCCTGAAAGCCTCCTTCTTGTTGCAATGTTGCCTTTCTTTAAGCCTATCTCAGCATATAAATGCACAGCTTTCCTTCTTGGCACTAAGGGATTATTACCAGCACCAACCAGCAAAGCATCTGGAATAAGACCTTAACCCAAAGGGGGAAATGGTAAGCACAATGAGTTTTTATGGCTAAGAAATTTCAAAGTGAGTTGGGAGTTCAATCCACAAGTTACATGTGTGTACGTCTCGGCAGGATTTCATTGATTACCAAAGTAAACAGTGCCTCAAACAGCAGGGTTCCTGAGGTCTCTAGAGATATCCAGAAACTGTAAGAATGGCAGACATCTCAGGAAATTGGCAGTTGGTTTGACTTTGGAATTTATGCTCCCCAGTGTAAGAGTTAGACTCATTGATAAGTTCTCTACACATGGCTCTTCTGCCCCTTTATTTGAACCCATAATTAACACTATAATTGAAAAATATATGTTCCAGAGACTTAAATCTTTGGTCTGTCCATGTGCCAGTTGAACCCTGAATCTCAGCAGAGTTGCAACACCTACTCTCCAGTTCATTGGACTCACCCAAGACAACTAAAAAGGAGCAGATGATGGACAATGCCCATCACAAGGTACAGAAAGTGTCTTCAACTGCAAGCAAGATAGCTCCATCCATCTGTGCCATGAGATCTAAGCCCCCTCTCAACTGGAAAGAGAGTGGGTATTACAGTCCCAGAATCCTCGTTTGGGGAATGAACAATGGACTAAAGTAGACATTTTATTATTCTACTATAGGTTTATTATTATTATTCTAGCAATGGAAAATGTCTGATGATTGATGTAAAGACATTGGCTACAAGAGGTTCTGAGGAATGGGAGAGGGAAGAATAAGTGTACTATAGTGGCATTTTTAGGATATTGGATTTGTCCTGCATGACAATGCAGGTATGGATACAGTCTATTATATATTTTGTCACATCTTATAAAATTGTTCAGGACAAAGTGTAAACTATAAAGTAAACTGTCACCCATGGTTAGTCAATGCTTCAATATGTTTTCGTCAATTGTAACAAATGTACCACACAAATGAAGGATGTAGTTAATGTGAGAAAGTGTGGGAGGAGGGGGTGGAGCATATGGGCATCCCTTACATTTTTTAGGTAACATTTATATAAACTAAAGCTTCTTTAAAAATAAAAAATATATGTAATTATTGTTAAAAAGAAGACACAGTGAGCAAAGAAGAATTTCAAAGATATAACAGAAAAATAAGTGATCTCATAAGAATGAAAGACATTGGATGATGGTAAAAATACATTGGAGGCCTACAATAAGAGACTCAAAATAGCAGAATAAAGAATCTGCAAATTAGAGTACAGATCATCTAAAATTTAGAGGAAAGAAGACCAAATAGAAATAAGAATGGGAAAGATTTAGCAGGGGTCTGGGAATTGAATAATAAGATTAAGCAAACCAATATACACCAAGATTAAATAACATTTCATGATAGTTCCTGAAGAAGATGAGAAGACAAAAGGGGCATAAAGAATATTTGAGGAAATAATGGCCAGAAACTTCCCAAACCTGATGAAATACATAAGCATATATGACCAAGAATGTCAGGGTACTCCAAATGAAAAAATCTAAATAGACGTACCCTGTGCAATATACTTAGCAGTTTTCCAAATGCCAAAGATAAAGAATTCTGAAAGCAGCAAAAGAAAAATGATTTGTCACAAACAAGAGATCTGCAATAAGTTTAAGTGCTAATTTCTCACCAGAAATCATGTAGGTGAGAGGGCAGTGATTTGATATATTTATGGTTCTGAGAGAAAGAAAACTTGCAGCAAATAATTCTTTGGAAAAATCGTCCTTCAAAAATAAGGATGAGTTTAACATACTTATAAATAAACAAAAATTAAGAGAGTTTGTAAACAAGAGGCCCACTCAGCAAAAAACACTTTAGGGACTTCTGCAGCTTGAAAAAAAAAAAAAAAAAAAAAACAGAAAAGAGATTTGGAGAAGAGTGTAGAAATGAAGATTATCAGGAAGGATAATAGAAAGTGTAAAAAGATGGCAAAAATGAGATATGCCATAGGAAAAACCAAGGACAACATTGGTGAAGCAATTAATGCCTTTACAGTAACAACATTGAACACTAATGGATTAAACTGCCCAATCAAAAGACACAGGTTGAAATAATGGATAAAATTATGAGCCACCCATATGCTGTTTACAAGAAACTCAACTGAGACCCAAGGATAGATATAGGCTTAAGTGAAAGGGGGAAAATGTATACCACATGAAGAATAACCAAGGTAGAGCAGAGGTTACTGTACTAGAGAAATCAGACTTTAAGTACAAAAATATTACAAGAGATACAGAAAGCTATTATATTTCAATAAAAGGTGTAACCCACGAAGAATAATGGACAATGATAAATATCTGTACACCTAAT
The DNA here is from genome assembly GCA_026826555.1 of Tolypeutes matacus. Lineage (NCBI taxonomy): Eukaryota > Metazoa > Chordata > Mammalia > Cingulata > Chlamyphoridae > Tolypeutes > Tolypeutes matacus. Next base: position 3,560,252 of record JAKSZT010038682.1, read on the forward strand.
CAGGGTGCCCAAAAATACATGAGGCAAACTCTGGTAATACTGAATGGAGAAATAGACATCTCTAAAATAATAGCTGAAGACTACGATACACCAATCACATCAATAAATAAAACAACTAGATTGAGGATCATCAAGGAAACAGAGAACTTGAACAATGTGATAAACGAGCTGGACCTAAAGGACCTATACAGAACGTTGCACCCCCAAACTGCAGAATATACATTGTTCTCCAGTGTTCATGGATCTTTCTCCAGGATAGACCACATTTTGGGTCACCAACCTGGTCTCAATAAAATTTAAAAGATGGAAATTATACAAAGCACCTTCTATTTTCATAATGGAATGAAGTTGCAAATCAATAATAGTTAGGAAATGGAAAAATTCACAAGTATAAGGAGCAAAACTAACACATTCTTAAGCAATCAGTGGGTCAAAGAAGAAATTTTAAGAGAAATTAGTAAATATTTCAAAACTGATGAAAATGAAAATGTGAGTCATCAAAACTTATGGGAATTATATGAAAAATTTATAGCTCTAATTACCTATGTTAAAAAGGAATAAAGTGCTTAAATCAAAGACATTGAGTGTAAATTTTATGAAACCATCACCTACACTAGATCTCATAGATGTTGCCCACATTATCTTCTGATCTTGTTTTTCTCATTTCATTTTTATGGTCCTGGTTCTTATATATTGGTTTTTTTTTTTTTTTTTTAAAGCCCTCAATATTAATGCATTTAATATGAACCTTATCTTTTTTTTTTTTTATCTAATAAAATTTATTTTTTATTTATTTATCTTTTTATTTATTTATTTATTTATTTTTATTATTGGTTTTTGACCCATCTTGACTTAATTTTTGTTTAAGCCATGAGATAAAGATCTTCTTTCATTCTTTGGGATATGTATATCCAGTTCTCCCAACAGCGTTTGTTGAAGAAACTATTCTGTCCCATTTGAATTGATTTGACAGCCTTGTCAAATATCAGTTGCCTGATGATGTGGTCTATTTCAGAAATCTTGATTTGATGCCAATGACTAGTATGTTTATTCTTTGGCCCAAAAATACACTTTTAACCACTGTATCCTTGTAATATGATTTATTTTTTTTTTATTTTAAAAATAGCTTTATTGAGATATAATTCACATATAATACAAGTTACCCATTTGAAGTGTACATTTCAATGGTTTTTAGTGTATTCGGAGATATGTGCCACCACCATGGTAAGTTTTAGTAGATTTTCATCACTTCAAAAAGAAACCCTGTACCCTTTAGCTATCACGTCCCTATCCCTTACCCTCTCCCAACCCCAAACAACCACCAATCTAATTTCTGTTATCTATAGATTTGTCTATTCTTTATATTTTATATGAATGGAAACATATAATATGTGGTCTTTTCTGAATGGCTTCTTTTACTTAGCATGATGTGTTTTTTAATTAATTTTTTAAGATTTATTGAAATATATCACTTATATATGAACATACATAAACAATACATGTATAGTAATAGTTGTGAACTTACAAAACAAACATACATAATATCATACAAGGCTCTCATACCTCACCCTACCACCAATACTTTGTATTGTTGTGAAACATTTTTAACTAATGATTAAAGAGCATCCTCAAAATATTACTACTAACCAAAGTATTTTCCCACAACCCACCCTATTATTATTATTATATATCATTTATACATGAACATGCATAAACAATAAGTGTATAGTAAAAGTTGTGAACTTACACAGCAGACATTCATAACATCATACAGGGGTCCCATACATCAACTCTCCACCAATACCTTGTATTGTCATGGGACATTTTTTACAAATTATGAAAGAATATTGTCAAAATCTTACTACTAATTATAGTCCTTATCTTCCATTTGGTGTATTTTCCCCCAACCTACCCGATTATTATTTTCTAAATATATTTTTATGAAACAAGTTGTAAACTTATGAAACAATCATGTACATGTCTAAATTTCCAAACAACACCTGTCTATCAATACACCACACTGTGGTGGAACTTTTGTTATAGATTATGAGATAATCTATATATGAGATATTATGAGATAATATCATCCGATTATTACCAGTTCCACAGCCTGCATTTGGCACACATTTTCCACATTCCCCCATTATCAACACAGTACATCTTTGGCATAGATGCAAGATGTAATATGATTTAAAATCAGATAGTCTGTGTCCTCTAACTTCATTCTTCATTTTCAAGATGTTTTTGTTTTTTAGGGCCCCTTACATTTCCAAATAAATTTGATAATTGGTTTCTCCATTTCTATAAAAAAAAAGAATGTAAGAATTTTTATTGGGATTACATTTAATCTGTAAATCAATTGGTAGAAATGACATCTTCATGATATTTAGTCTTCCCATCCATGAATATGGAGGTGTCTTTATATTTACTTAGGTCTTATTTGATTTCATTTTGCAATTTTGTGTAGTTTTCTGTGTAAAATTGCTCACATCCTTTATTAAATTTATTCTTAATTATTTGATTCTTTTGTTGCTGTTGTAAATGGATTTTTTGCTATGATTTCCTCTTCATATTGCTAATACTTAGTATATAGAAACACTATTGAGTTTTGCATATGGATCTTATATCCTGCAAGTTTTTTGAAGTACTTTATTAGTTTTAGCTGCTTTCCTTTAGGTTTTTCAGGACTTTAAATATATAGGATCATGTCTTTTGTAAATAGCGAAAGTTTTACTTTTATTTTTCCAGTTTGTATGGCTTTATTTCTTTTACTTGTTTAAATGCTCTAGCAAGAACTTCTAACACAAATTTGAATGAGTGGTGGCAGTGGACATTCTTGTTTTTTGTTGAGATCTCAGAGGAAAAGCTTTCAGTCTTTCACCATTGAGTATGATGTTAGCTTTATATTTTCCATATTTGCCATTTATCATATTGAGTGAGTTTCCTTCTATTCCTACCTCTCTAAATGTTTATATCAATAAAAGATGTTGAAATTGTAGAATGAGTTTACTGCATAGATGTAACAATATGATTTTTCTCTTTAGAGCTGTTAACATGATGTGTTACATTATTTGAATTTCTTAAGTTGTATAAACCTTGCATTTCTGGGAAAAATCAACTTGACATTGGAATATAATTTGTTTATTGTGCTGTTGGATTTGATTTGCAAGTATTTTTCTAAATACTTTTTTGCATCTATGTTCATTAGAGAGTTTGGCCTGAAAGTTTCTTTTATTATAACATCTTTATCTGGCTTTAGTATTAGGATAAAGTTGGGCTCATAAAATAAATTATGTAATGGTCCCCCTTTTTAATTTTTGGAAGAGATTGAGTATGATTTAGATTCATTCAATTCAGAATTATTAATAGAATTTACCTGTGAAAACATCTAATACTGGGATTTTTCTTCTTGGGAGGTTCTTAATGACTGATTTAATCTCACTACTTGTGATTGGTACATAGTGATCAAGATTTATTTTATCTTTTGTCAGTGTAGGTTGTTGGTATGTTTCTGGAAATTCATATGTTTCATATAATTTGTCCACCCACTTGGCATAGGGTTTTCATAGTATTCTCTGATGATCCTTTATTTTACTCTGAGGTTATTGGTTATGTCCCCTCCCTCATTACTGATTTTATTTATTTGCATTATCTTTCTCTATTTTTTTGTTAGTCTAGATAAGGGTGCCTCCTGGCACCAAGGGATTATTACCATGCATTAATCAGCAATGCATTTGGGAAATGGCCTTGACCAAAAGGGAAAAATATGAAATAAAACAGAGTTTTAAGGCTAAAAGATTTCAAAATAAGTGAGGATGACACTCTGGAAGTTAAGCTTATACATAAGCTTATACTGTCTCTGACAGATTTCACAAACTGGCAGGGTAAACAAAGCCTCAAAGAAAAGTTCTTAGGGCTCTAGGGGCATCCAGACAACATAGGCAAGTCACATGACCTCATAAAATCAACAACCCCTTGGTGGGGACTATCTTGAAATATATGAAAGTCCATTTCACCAATATAACATATTTACACTTATAATTTTCCTAATCATGATTCTTCTACTATCTTTATTTGAGCATAAAATTTCAATGTACTTGTTAAATATATTTCTTAGAGACTTATAACTTCAGATTGTTGATATCCTGTTTGAGCCCTGAAACCCAACAAGTTTGCAAACAATTACTACTCTCCAGTTCTTCAGCCTTTGCCCTGGAAAACTAACAAAATGATGACGAAGGACTAGTGTCATCCACCAAACAAAGTGTACCTTCAATGGCAAGCAAAACAATTCTTTTTCTCTACCCTAGCATAAAGATCCTTTCTCAGAATGAAACAGTCATAGTGGACATTGTCCAAAATTCCTTAAGATTGAAGAATGAAGAAAAATAAAGGGGAGAAAGTAACCACGGAACAAATAAGATTTATTGTTATTGTAGTTATTATTTTTTATGATGGAGCGACTTGTAACATTGATATAAAAAATAAAATAAATCCATAAACAGTATAGTGAATACCTAAAAAGTCCTTACTGAAAACCTTGACTAACTAAAAAAATAAAACCAAACTAATCTCATGGCAAGCAAAAGAAAAGAAATAAACAAAGATTAGAATAGAAATTCCTGAAATTGAGAACAAAATATAATAGAGGAAATTAACAAAATAAGAAGCTGTTTTTTTGAAAGAATTAATAAACCTGTCAGACCCTTAGATAAGCTAACAGAAAAAGTAGAGATATGCAAATAAATAAAATTAGGAATGAAAAGCGGAACATTACTTCTGACCTTAAAGAAACAAAAGGAGTCATAAAAGGATACTAGGAAAATCTGTATGCCAACAAATTAGACCAACTAGATGAAATGGAAACCATCCTAGAATTGCATGAACAATATACATGGTCACTAGAAGAAAGACATCAACAAATTAATCACAAATAAAAAGACTGAATTAGTCTTCAAAAACTCCCCACAAAGAAAAACCCAGGACATGCTGATTTCACAGGTGAATTCTACCAACAATTTCAGAAAGAATTACTACCAATCCTGCTCAAACACTTAAAAAATATTGAACAATGAGGAAAATTACCCAACTCTATTATAAATCAACATAATCATAATACCAAAGCCAGAGAAGGATACCAAGAGAAAAGAAAACTACAGACCAATAAATCTAATGAAATTAGATGCAAATGTTCTCAATAATATATGTGCAAATCAATTTCAACAGCATATTAAAATAATTAGACAACACAATATTTTTTTTTTTTTAATCGTGGTATGGAAGGGTTATTCAACATGTGAAAATCAATTAATGTAATACATCACATTAAAAAGTGAAGGCAAAAAAACACATAATCATCTCAATTGATGTAGAAAGGGCATTTGGTTAAATCCAGAATCCTTATCAAAGGATAGTAATAGGACAATTCCTCAAAATAAAACAAGGCATATATGAAAATCCCATATCCAAAATTTTACTCAATAGGGAAAATTTGAAAGCCTTCCATCTAAGACCCATAATAAAGAAATGATATCATCACTGTTATTCACCATTGTGCTATAAGTTCTAGCTAGAACAATTAGACAAGTAAAAGAAGTAAAAACATATAATTCAAAAAGAAGAAGTAAAAATTTCACTATTCACAGATGCAATTAATCTAAATATAGAATATCTCAAAGTATCTAAGAAGCTACACAAATAATGAATAATAAAAGGAGGAGTGAGAAAATTAAGAAAAATACATTTACAATAGCAATAAAAATATTCAAATATGTAGAAATTAGCATATCTACGGAGATAAAAGACCTTTACTCAGAAAACTACAAAAAAATCCTAAATGAAGTCAAGCAAGACCTAAAAAAATGGAAGGACATTCTGTGTTCATTAATTGGAAGATAAAATATCTTTAAGATATCAATTCTAGCCAAACTGACTTTACAGATTCAACACAATTCCAATGAAATTCCAATAGTCAACTTTAAATAAGTAGAGAAGTCAATTTATTTTGTAGGAAAGGGGCTCTGAATAATTCAAAACACCTTTAAAAGAAGAGTGAAGATGGAGGACTCACGTATCCTGACCTTAAAGAATATTACATAGTTACAGTTGTCAAAACAGCAAAGTTTTGGCATAAATATATACACATTGATCTATGGAATTTAAATGAGATTTCAGAAATAGACCCTCATCTTTATGGTCATCTGATTTATCACAAGGCTACAAAGTTCACTCAAATGGGATAGAAAATTATCTTCAACAAATAGTGCTGAGAGAAGTGGATATCAGAAATCAAAAGAATGAAAGAATACAAGAGGAACCCTATCTCATTTCTTATATAAGAATTAACTCAAAATAAATCAAAGATCTTAACATAAAAACAAGAACCATAATCTCCTTGAATATGACATAGGCAAGCATCTTCAAGATTTGGAGGCAGGTGGTGGGTTCTTAAACTTCACATCCAAAGCATGAACAGCAAAAGATAAAATAGATAAGTGGGACCTCCTCTAAAGTGAATACTTTTGCTCATCAAAGGACATTCTCAAGAAGGTGAAAAGTCAGCCTGCTCAATGTGAGAAAATATTTGGAAATCACATAATCAATAAAGGTTTAGTATCCATGATATATAAAGACCACTTACAAATCAATGATAAAAAACAAATGATTCCATTAGAAAATTGGCAATTGAGTTGAATAGATATTTTTCCAAAGAGGAAATACAAATAGGGAAAAACACATGAGAAGAGATTCAGTATAACTAGCTTTTGGGAAATAAAAATCAAAACTACAATGAGATATCATTCCGTGCCTATTAGAATGACCACTATTAAAAGAAAACACAGAAAACTACAAGATTTGAAGAGGATATGGAGAAATAGAAACACTTATTCTCTGTTGGTGTGAATATAGAAAGAGCAAACTCTGTGGAAGACTGGTTTTTGTTTCCAAAGGATGTTTTATATGGATGCAAAATGTAAATAGACTACCCCATTATTCAGTATAAAATCAGAAGAACTGAGAGCAAGGACATGAACTGACATCTGCACACTGATTTTCACAGCAGCATTATTCACAAAAACCAAAATATGGATAATCCCTAGTGTCCATCAACCAATGAATGGATAAACAAATTGTGGTATACAGCAGTATATTTTTCAGTGGTAAGAAGTGAAGTCATGAGGCATATGGCAACATTGATGAGCCTTGTCGACAGTATGTTGAATGAAGCAAGCAAGAAAAAGGACAAATATATAATGATTTCAATAATGTGAACTAAATATAATAGGAAAACTCATGGAGTTAATAGCTACAATATAGTTGACCATATGATAGAATGAAGATAGAGAAAGTAAATCTGAGGCTTAATTTGTTCAGAATTTGTATAAAGTTTCTTTGTTAATATTTAGAAATAGGTAGAGGTGATGATAGCCCAATATATTGACTGTAATTAGCAGCAGTAATATGTGGGTATGATAGTGGTTGAAAGGAAAAGTTTAAGATTGTGTATGTTACTATAAGGAAAGCAACATGATGAAAAATATAATAGTTTAATATAAAGAACATTATTTTGGACAATGAGTATGGTTAATAGTGCCTATATAAGAAAGGCTTTCTCTGAAACATCAAAAGTACAGAAGTGCTACAATATGCTAATAATAGGGTGATATTTGGGTAAATTACAACTAAAGGAAACTATGGACTGTAGAGAATAGTACTATATTAATATTTTTCCATAAATGGTAAAAAGGGATTTATGCTGAGTGAATGAACAAGGCACAAGGTACTAATATTGTGTGACTCCATCATAGAAAATTTAAATAAAAATAAATTTTAGAGAGAGAAATAGATTAGCAGTTATATATGTCAGGAGAAACATAAAGAGATTGGCAGGTGACTATTATGGGATTTTTTTTTTAGGAGTAATGATAATGTTCTGGTGTGGATTGCAATAATGAATGCATGATTCTGTGATTGTACAGAAAACCATTGATTGTACACTTTACATGGATTGTATGGTTTGTTAATACAATACAATAAAATTGACTTAAAAACAAAAAAAGAGATAAGGCTATAAAATAATGAAAAAATGAATAAAAAACTGTGATAAAGGTACTCCTTTGATTATTTATAAATAGCAATATTTTTGTAGTGTGTTGTTTGGTTTGTAACTCAAATTCTAACTTCCTACAGGAGGTAAAATGAAAATGTATAAAAACTGATGATAATTCTTTGTTTTGGGGACATAAAATGTACAAAGATGTAAGTGATAACAAGTAAGAAAACTGGTTAGGGCAGAGGTGTAAAGGAAAAGATCACATTCCTATTATTAGAGTTAATTTGGTATTAAAACAAATACATTTGTTAAATATTTAGGATTTTATTCCCATGGTAACCACAAGGAAAATAGATGGAAAATATATAGAGATAGAAATGAAAAGGCAATCAAGGTGCTATAATATGAAAAATCAAATAAATATAAAATCAAACATTAATGGAAATAAGGGACTAAAAATGTAAAAGAACTAAAAAGGATAAATAGCCAAATGGCAGAAGAAAGTCCTGTATGTTTTTAAATGCAAGCTCTTAAAGTAACCAGTCAAAATGCAGTGATTGGCAGTATGGATGAGAACCATTTCCCAAAGAGAATTGTGGAAACATGGCATTGGTTAGCATATAAGGCTCAATGCTGTCACCAAAAAAAAAAAAGAGAAAAAGCCTAAAGCTGCCAAAAGTACCTTCTTTGGGGATCAGAAGACAAGGAAAGTCCTTCATAATCCCCAGGAGTTTGAGAGACAGAGAGACAAATAAGCAGAAGCTACAAATGGTGAGATATGAAACTTTCTGGCAACTGGGAAAGACTCTCCTCCTCGACCCCTAAGTGGCAGTAAAACTCTAGGAGAATTGAAGACATCAATAGAGTATTATAACCCCCCCAAAAAATATATACGTTCTTTTCAATTGCTCATGGATCCTTCCCCAAGATAAACCATATGTTGGATCACAAAACAAGTCTCAACAAACTAAAAATCATTGAAATCATTCAAAATACTTTATCTGATCATAAAAGATGAAACTGGAAATCAGTAATGGACAGAAAAAGGGAAAATGAATAAATATATGGAGATTAAACAACACGCTTTTAAAGAATCAGGGGGTCCAACAAGAAATTGCAAGAGAATTCAGCAAATATCTTGAGGTGAATGAACATGAAAACACAACATATCAAAACATATGGTACACAGCAAAGGCAGTGCTGAAAGGGAAATGTATAGACCTTAATGCTTACATTTAAAAAGAAGAGAGAGATAAAATTGAAGATCTAAGTGCACACCTGGAAGAACTAGAAAAAGAATAGCAAACTAATTCCAAACCAATTGAAGTGAAAAAAAATAGTAAAGATCAGAGCAGAAATCAATGAAATCATGAAGAACAACAACAAAAAAATAGAGACAATCAACAAAACCAAATTTGGTTCTTTGAAAAGATCAACAAAATCGACAAACCCTTAACCAGGTTGAAAAAGAAAAATAGAGAGAAGTTTCAAATAAATAAAATCAGAATGAGAGGGAGGACATTACTGACCCAATAGAAATAAGAGAGATCATAAGAGGATACTATGAACTGTAGGCCAAAAAACTAGAAAATGTAGATGAGATGGAAAAATTCTGGAAACACATGAACCTCCTACACTGGCTTTAGAAGAATTAGAAGACATCAAAAAGCCAATCACAATTCAAGAGATTGAAACAGTCATCAAAAAACTCCCAAAGGTGAAAGACTTGGGACCAGATGGCTTCACAGGTTCATTCTACCAATTATTTAAAGATGAACAAATACTGATCTTGGTCAAGTTTTTCTAAAAAATTGAACAGGAAAGAATGTTACCAAACTCATTCTATGAAGCCAACATCACCCTAATACCAAAACCAGATAAAGATAGTAAAAAAAGAAAATTACATACAAATATCTGCAATGAATATAGATGTGAAATTCCTCAACAAAATACTTGCAAACAGAATAAAAAAGCACACTAAAATTATTATACATCATGATCAAGTGAGTTTTTCCCCAGGTGTGCAAGTGGGCTTCAGCACAAGAAAATCAATTAGCATACTAAACCATATTAATAATTTGAAAAAGATATCACATAATCCTCTCAATTGATGCAGAAAAGGCATTTGACAAAAAACAGCACACTTTCTTTATAAAAACACTCAAAAAGATAGGAATAGAAGGGAGCTTTCTCAGTATGGTAAAGTGCATATATGAGAAACCTGCTAGTATTTTGCTCAATGGTGAAAGATTGAAAGCCTTCTGCTGAGATCATGAACAAGATAAGGAGGCCCACTCTCACCATTATTATTCAATATTGTGCTAGACATTCTAGCCAGGGCAATTTTCTTAGACAACAAAATCAAAGGCACCCTAATAGGAAAGTAAGAAATAAAACTTTCACTATTCATTGATGACATGATCCTATATCTAGAAAATCTTGAAAGATCCACAACAAAGCTCCTAGAATTAATAGATGAGTTCAGCAAAGTGCTGGGATACAAGGTTAATACACAAAAATTAATAGCATTTCTATACACCACTGATGTGCAATCTGAGGAGGAAATCAGAAGAAAATTCCATTTCTAATAACAACTACACAATCAAATATTTAGGAATAAACTTAACCAAGGACATAAAAGACCTGTATTCAGACAACTACAAAACATTGCTAAAAGAAACTAAAGGAGACTTAAATAAATGAAAGGACATTCCATGTTCGTGGGTTATGAGACTAAATATCATTAAGATGTCAATTCTACCCAAACTTTTTTACAGATTCAATGCAATACTAATAAAAACCCGATCAGCCTTTTTTTGCCACAATTTAAAAGCCAATAATTAAATTTATTTGGGAGGGTAAGGGAACCCAATTAGCAAAAAAGTTTTTAAAAGGAAGTGTAAAGTTGGAAGACTTCCACTTCTGGACTCTAAAGCATATTACCTATCTTCAGTGGTAAAAACACCATTGCACTGGAATAAGGACAGTCTGTTTGACCAATGAAACTCTATCAAGTAATCAGTTAATTACCCTCTCATCTACAGTCAAGTGATTTTTGACAAGGCTATTAAGCTCACCCAGCTAGGCCATAACATTCTATTCAACAAATGGTGCTGAGAGAACTGGATACCATATCCAAAAGAAAGAAAGAGTACAATTATATCACACTTTATTAAAAAATTAACTGAAAATGGATCACGCACTTAAATATAAAACAACAACCATAAAACTCCTAGAAGAAAATATAGGAAAATATTTTCAAGAATTTGCCGTAGGCAGTAGTTTCTTAAATCTTATGCTCAAAGCATGAGCAACAGAAGAAAAAAATATATAAATGGGACCTCCTCAAAATTCGACACTTTTGCACCTCAAAGTACTTTGTGAAAAGATTTAAGGCAGCTTATTCAATGGGAGAAAATATTTGGTAATCACATATCTGATGCAGTTTTAGTATCCATGATATATAAGGAGATCATAAAACTCAACAATAAAAAGACAAAGTATCTGATTTAAAAATGGGCTAAAGACTTTAAAAGAAATACATGAAAAAATGTTCAACATCATTAGTTACTAGGGAAATGAAAATCAAAACAACAATAAGAACTTATTTCACACTTACTAGACTGGCTGCTATTAAAAAGTTGGAAAACTGTAAAAGTTGGAGAGGATATGGAGAGATAAGAATGCTTATTCACTGTTTTTGGGAATTTAGAATGGTACAACCACTGTGGAGGACTTTTTGGCCATTCCTCATGAAGTTAAATATAGACTTGCCATGGGATCCTGCAATAACATTGCTAGGTATATCCCCAAAAGAATGGACAGAATTGATACGAATAGATATCAGCACACTGATATTCATAGCAGCACTACACTTGATAGTCAAAAATTTGAAACAACCCAGGTGTCTATCAATTGATTAATGGATAAACAAATTGAGGTGTATACATATGATTGAATACTATGCTATGGTAAGAAGAAATGAAGTTGTGAAACATATGACAACATGGATGATCCTACAGGACATTATGTTGAGTGAAGCAAGAGAGGCAAAAAAAGAAACAATAGTGTATGATTGCCCTATTATGAACTAAATATATTATGTGAAATATAAATATATTATGTGAAATATGAATATGTGTAGAATTGTATATATAAGTCCATTTTTCCTTGAAGCTGAACAAATGTAAGCTAATAATACACGGTGTTAATATCATACAACTCCCCCCCACATTATACTAAGTGAAGGAGACCAGATACAGAGGGCTACATATTGTATGATTTCATTTATAGACAATGTAAATATAAGTCAATTCATAAAGATGAAAATTAGTTGTTATGTAGGTCTGAGGAAGGAATGCTAAGGAGTATGGAGTCTTTCTTTTTGGAGTAATGAGATCGTTCTAGAATTTTTAAGATGATGAATGTACAACATTGTTATTATATTAAAAGCCATTGATTATATCCTTTGGATAGAATATCCAGAAAGTGCAGGTTTGTACATTCGGTGAAGCACAGAGAGACTAAGAGGTGAGGAATATTCTTGTTTATTTTGTTTTTCTTCTTTATTATTTTTAATATTGAAATAATGAAAATTCTTAATAATGATTGAAGTGATGCATGCACAACTATGTGATTATAGCAAATACCATTGATTTTATACCTTGGAGGAAATGTATGCTTTATTAATATGTTTCAATAAAATTGATTAAAAAAATGCATTTCCCAACTATATGCTGTCCTCAAGAGGCTCACCTTAAATTCAAAGATACAAGCAAGTTGAGCAGGAAAAGAATGAAATATTTACCATGCAAGTAGTAATTAAAGGACTTCTAGGATGGCTATACTAATATTGGATAAAATATACTTTAAGTGAAAAACAATTATGAGAGACAAAAGTTGTTTTTATACCTAATAAAGAGGACAATTCAATAGGGAGATATAGCATATATAAACATATATGCACCTAAAAACAGTACCCCAAAATATAAAAGCATTTACTGACAGATTTAGAGAGAAATTGACAATTCTACATTAATAGTAGGAGATTTTAGCACCACTCTCCCATAATGAATTGAACATCTAGTAAGAAGATCAATTAGTACTGAACTTGAATGACACACTAAGCCAACTAGACATAACAGGCACATATAAATCATTTCACACAACAAAAACAGAATACACATTCTTCTCAAGTGCATGTAGATCATTCTCCAGGATAAGTCATATGTTGGGTCATAAAACAAGTCTTAATAAATTCAAATATATTGATATCATACATTCTATTCCCTCTGACTAAAAGTGAATGAAGCAAGAAATCAATAACAGAGAGAAATGGAAAATTAACCAAAATATAGAATTTAAATAGCATAGCATTTTACATTTTACTTTGAAAGCAGCTTTAGATTACATAAATGTTACAATGCAAATATAGGGATCTGCATGTACCCCAACCCATCCACCTCCCACAATTATCCCATTTACAAAGTTCATTAGTGTGATACATTTGTTAAAATTCATGAACACATATTGAAGCATTGGTGCTAACCATAGTACATTATATTTTACACATTTTGCACTGCACAATTTTATAGGTTTTGATAGAAAGTATATAGCTGTATCCATCATTGCTATGTCATACAGAACAACTTCAGTGTCCACAAAATGGCCCATATTACACCAATTCTTCCCTCTCCCTCCCCTCAGTAACTCAGGTGGCCACTTGCCTTTTGTTACAAATTCTTCTATTGCTAGAATTATAAGTCTACTTTAGTCCATAGTTGCATGTCTCCCTTATGTTTGTTCATTCCTCAAACTTAAAGATTTGGGGATGGTGAAGCCCACTCTGGTTCTGACTGAAAGGGGATTAGAACCCTAGGGCCAGATGGATGGAACTGTCTTGTTGCAGTTGTATATACTCTCTGATATTTGGATGGGCATTTTCCATTATCATCCTTTTGTTATTGGTTCGTCCCCATTCCTCCACACTTTCCCTTTGTTTCAAGAGGCCATATAAACTGCTCCACTTTGAGCAGAAACTTCTTTTGATGCTACATTTGTTTTAATGCAACTTTAGCTCAATGTATCTCCTTCTTAAGTCTTTTAAATGCAACAGTAATTGTTGTCCAGAAGTGGGATCCAAAGGTGGATGTCAGGATGATGCCTCCAATGCCTTGGTGTTGAGCATGATACATGCAGGAATCCATTGCATTCCTTTCTGGGTTCATAGCCTGGATCACTCATCTAACATCTATCAGAACTTTGAGCTTTTTCCACATTGCAGTTAAGGTCAAAATTTGTCTGTTAAGCTAAATTCTGATCAGGCCTTCTGTCATGACCTGTTTTTGGCTATCAGGTCACCGTCTCTGGTTTTTGGAACTCAATTAAGAGAATTCTCTTCTGTTTCTGTTACTTCACTGTTTCTCTATAGTTTCTGTTGGAAACAGTCAGTAAGTTTAATATTTCTGTCCTTCTGTGTTTGTGTGGGTTATCTCTCTGTTTAATGTATATTTTCTTTCCTCTGAATGATAATACTAGATTAACAAAAAATCTTAAGATAAGCCTATTCAAATTACTTAAAGATAATTTAACATTTCTAGGGTCCCAGAAACGGAAGAATCTGGTCTTCTAATTCTCTTCATTAATTTTTTTTGGATGTGCATTCAGTTTTACTGGGGTGGGGAGCAGGCCCTCAGGAGTTAGCCTCCATGGTTTCATAGATCCACTCCAGGTGCAGGGTCAGCTTGGTGCAGATGGCCGGCTTTTGGGGCCTGCCACAGGGGACGTGGCCTCATGATGTGATGCCTTGAAGCATGCCATCACACACGAGTGGGCCCCCCGAGTCACCCATGCAGGTGTCCTTGCTGCCATCCAGGTGGCCCGCACACAGCATGAAATCCGTCACTTTCTGGTCGTGGACCCTGGCACACACGTCGTTGGGCAGGAGTTCCATGTCCACACAGTGCAGTTCGTCTGGGTATGAGAACTGCTCCGGTGTGATGCTGCCCCAGCCCGAGGCCAGGCAAGAGCTTCTCAACTCGGGGTCCTGGGTGGGCAGGTCTATAACCTTCACGGTGTCGGTGATCATGGCAGGCTCCTCCAGGTGGAGCAGCATGAGGTTGTGGCTGTAGTCCTCCCCTGGGAGGTGGCTGTGGCTATTCAGGAGGCTCAAGTTGAAGAGCCGGTGAGGGAAGCTCTTGCTGACCGAGAAGAACTGGGCCGTGGTATCATCCTCAAACAGGTTGTGTCTGCCCAGCCAGACCTGGTAATTGCTGGGAGAGGGGAAAAGGGGAGAAAGAGGAGAGAGAAGGGCAGGGAGGTAGGGCAGAGGTGGAGTGGGGAGAGTCTCAAAAGAGAGACATAAAACATGGAGAGAGGGAGAGAAAGAGAGTGGGCAAGACATAGAGAGAAATGGAGACCATGAGTAAGAAAACAGGAAGGTGGAGGCAGGAAGAGAGTGAAAGGCAGAGAAAAGTGGAGTCGAAAAGAGACAGCATAAAAGGAGAGAGGGAATGGGAAAGGCAGAGAGGGAACCGAGTGAGAGACAGAGGGAGCAAAGGGACAACGGGAGAGAGAGAAAAGGTAGACAATGAGAAATAGACAAAGGGAAGAGGAGGGAGTGAAAACAGAGTGAAATGGACAAAATAGGAAGGACAGAGGAAGGAACAGAGAGCATGAGAGTGGAAGCCATGATGGAGAAGAGAGTGAGCCATTATTTTTTAATTTTAATTTTATTTTAATTATTTTTGAAAGATACTTAGATTACATAAATGTCACATAAAAAAATCACAACACCTTTTATTGTGTGGTCTATTCATGGCAATTCATGAACAAATTTTAGTGCATTGCCACTAAGCAAGGATTAAACTTTACATTGTAGTTTGCACTCTCTCCCACCCAATTTTCTAGTTTATGGCAAGATATATAATGGCCTGCATTAGTCATTGCAATGTCATTCAGGATGATTACCAAGTCCTGAAAATGACACCATATTACACCTATATTTCCATCTCCCTGCCCTCAGAACCTCCAGTGGTCACTGACTCCACATCAATTATACAATTTCTTCCATTGCTAGAATCATAATAAATCTATAGTAGATTATCAGTAAGTCTATTTTAGTCCATAGTTCATTCCCCAATTCTGAGGATTCTGGGATGGTGATGTACACTCCACCTCTAATTGAGAGGAGGCTTCAATCCCATGGGTCTAATGGGTGGGACTCTTGCTTGCATTTGTAGACATTCTCAGTTCTTTGTTATGGTATTTGTCCATCATCACCTCCTTGTTAGTTGTCCTGGGTGAGACCAATGAACTAGAGAGTAAGTGTTGCAACTCCATTGAGATTCAGTGCCTATTTGGGACATGAATATCCAAAAGATTTGTCTCCTGGCTGTACACATATCAACTCTAGTACTAATTATTGGTTAAAACAGAAGGACAGTAAAAGTATGTGTAGGGAAACCACAACTGAGTCCAAATCTGTCACAGTGGAGAGAATAAATTCCAAAGTAGGGTCCAGTGGCAAGGCACCAAACTGCTGAGTTATCTGCCCTGACTATGTATCCAGAGCCCTCAAGGAGTTCCACTATTTTGGGTAGTATCTACTTTGGCAGTCAATGAGATCCTGCTGAGATGTGCATAAGCATGACCTCTGGAATGACCTCTCTACTCACTTTGAAGTCTCTTAGTCATATAAATCCATTTGCCTTTACCTTTTGCCCCTTTTGGTCAAGACCTTCTTCTAGCTGTATTGCTCTTTGGTGTTTGGTAGTAATTCCTTGGTGCCAGGGAGGCTCATCCCCATGAGTCATATTCCACGCTGTGGGAAATGTAATGTATTTATATGTTGAGTTCAGCTTAGAGAGAGGCTATATTTGAGCACCAAGGAGGATCCCAGGAGGCAAATAATAGGCGCCCTACAGTATTAAGCTAAGTTTCAGTTTCAAGAGTAAAAGATCATATGCATTGTCATCAATATTTTTCTTTTCCCTCTAGGTTCTATCCTAGTTTAACTCCACTTCTATAGTAATAAGTTTTCCCAAATACTAATGATGATTCAATGGACTTTGTAAAGAATTCAATTTTATCATTCATATTTATAAGCCTGGACACACAAACATTTATAAATTAATTTACAGAGTGCTTGTAAAAGTCATACAAAATTTTAGATAAGCAAAACTATTTAATAAACAAAAGGAAAGATGCTTTTCAGTACATGGCAGTCTGAGAATATTATAGTAAAAATACAGTATAATCTGAAATAAATATTTAAATCCTTATTATATATATGGTCTCATAAATAAAATTATTCATTTAAGGAAAAAATTTCTCTCCAAGTTCTGTATAAATTAATTTTGTGTGTATATATACATAATTTCAAAGTATTTCACAAAAATTTTAATACAAATTAACTTCATAAGTTTAAAAAATTCATATAGAATTAAATTGTATGCATTACGCTATTTTCTTATAAACTGTATAATACCTATATGTGTCATAAATCCTTGCTAAAATTTATATATTTCTGTTTAAAAGTTTATTAAGTGGTGTTAAAGTGCATTAATAAGGTCTTTTACATATTTCAACAAATCTGCTAGTACACAATGTGTTTTAGTACATTCATTTGTATAGTTTTCCTATATTATTTAGA
Organism: Tolypeutes matacus; assembly: GCA_026826555.1. NCBI lineage: Eukaryota > Metazoa > Chordata > Mammalia > Cingulata > Chlamyphoridae > Tolypeutes > Tolypeutes matacus. The sequence continues at coordinate 3,577,957 of JAKSZT010038682.1, forward strand.
AAGGAAACCATAAGGAATAATAGTAAAAAAAATTAACAACAATCAATGTCCTCTGTTCTGTTTCCATGTTAATTTTACTTAAACCTGACTAGCCACAATAATAGAATTATTGCTGCTAAAGTTTAGTAACTTTTAAAGTTTAGTAAAGTTTAGTAACTGATTAACTTTATAAAAAAAGAAAGGAAAAATGGTGGATTCTTTGTATGCATGCAATTAAGCCATAACTTAGCACAGATAACAACCAGGCCGCCTACTTTGCTTGTAATAGCTGTTTAAAAATTTTATCCTTATAAAAGTTTCATAAATGTATTCTCTCTGAAATACTGATAAAATAGTAAACTGAAAAAGCAATATTTCTGACAATTTTGCTTTACTTAAGTCTGTTCTTCCTAAATGTATACAGATTTATTGATCAAATAAGCTAATGTTGCATCTACTAAGTGTTTAAAAGAAAAAAAGGAAAGTTATGTTTGCTTTTATCTAAATTATATCATTATTCTCATAAGTTTATTTGGGTAGAAAAATGGACATTGTAAAATGTTTAATGTTAGTTTGCAAAATCATTTTAGTAACTTATACATGCAAAGTATATAGAATGCTTATATTTTTTTAATTAAGGAAAACAACTTGAGTACAGTTCTGTAAAGAAAAATCCCTCAGTTTTCCTTAAATACCACATTGAGAAAAATTTGTGCTTCAAAGGGCAAACGCATAAATCTTCTAAGGAAAAACTTCAGTTTGCCCAACCCTAGGTTAAGTTCTTTGGTCATATTATTTCCTCTCAAGAATTCTCACTAGACCATTTTTCCTCAAGGCCATCCTTTACCTCACAGAACTCAGGAACAAGTGGCAACACTTGTCTTTCTTGGGCTTCCTGGATATGGCTTATTTTGGTTCCCTTGCTTCTCTTCCATTGTCTAGCCCCTTTACAATCTCCTTAAAAACTTCAGACCTGTAACTTTCTCACTGTTTTTTTTTTTTTTTTTTTTTTTTTTTTGGTGTAATCGCGTTTTTTTTTTTTTTAATATATATACATATATGTGTATTTGCTTACAAAAATGTTATATATATATATATACATATATTTTAAGAGGTGATTAGATTACCCAAAATATTACACAGAACCCAGTGGGATTCCCATGTTGCCCACCTCCCACACCTCCCACCACATCCCACACAAACATCTCCCACAGTGTGGCCCACCACCCTCAATGAACTTACACATCCTGGAACCTTGCCACCAACCATAGACCATAGTTCACACCGTAGACCACACTCTCTCCCACTCATTTCTGAGTGGTGTGTGCTGATTTAAAATGGCCTACATCCGTTGCCACAACAGTACTCAGGACAACCTCCAACTCCCAAAGAAGTTCCTGTATTTCAACAGCTCATCCCCTCCCTACCCCAAAAGTGTCAAGTGGCCACTGGCTCCACCTCATTGTTAGATCGTGCCCTTTCAGCATTTCAGCCTTTGCACCAAGTGCTGTTAAATCCCTCTTCTCTAGGGCTTCCTAAATACTACCTCTATTTCCAGCTGTTTGTAAATGATAAAAGAGAGTATGCATGTGGGGCACTAGCTGAAAGATATGCTGATCATTATCACCTCATCATCTATTACAGCCAGAATTTGGATGCAGTAACTCAGGATCTTCCCACCTGCCTATGCACAGTCATTGTCACTGGACATTGAATCAGGGAGTGACTGAAATAATCCTAGGCTTGGCTTTTACAATTTTTGTGCCTCATCTTGTGGAGACTCTGATAAACAGACATCCATCATATCCAACATTTCTCTGCAAGCTAGCTTTCAGACCTAGAAACCTCCCTGTTAAGCAACACTAACATTTCAATCACATGCATTAAGTTTCTCAACCTTGTTATTTTCCTGCCCAACTCGCCCACCAATGACAGCATCGCTCTTCTTGACTCAGTTCTGAGCCAAGACCAGACCTCACTGAAACCCTTCTTAAAAAACACGTGACAATATTTTGTTTAGAGACATGTGTTATCATAATAAAAAGGGATATCTAGCTGCAGGATATGGAATAAGAACCTCTTCTGAAATTTAGAACATGGTCCCCTTCCAGTAGCTTCCTCAGCTCAACAGGCAGAACTCACAGTGGCTATGCTGCCCTGCTGCTTGGCAAAAATAAAGCAATTACCATTTACACAGACAGTCACTATGCCTTTGAAGTAATCCAGGACTTTGGCGTGCTCTGTAAACATCAATGTTTCCTTTCATGCTCTGGCCAACCCATCAAAATCAAAGTTTGTGTGAGTGAATTTCTTCAAAGTCTTTTGCTTCCCAAGGCAGTAGCAATAGTGAAAAGTGAAGGACATAGCAGAGCTGACTTAGAAGAAGCCCAAGGAAATGTGTTAGTGTACAATGGCCTTCATATAGGTGCAAGTGTGAAACATGAAGTGAACTATTGGAACTTAACAAGCAGGCCTGCATTCTCCCTCTGCACTGTTGCAATGGACCCCAAAAGATGTCCTTAAATGACATTGAACAAACTTAGGAGACTGTGTTTGCCCCAGATCTTCAAAATCTGGAGGGCTTGGGGGGGCAAAAAATCCCGAGAATGGACTTTGGTTCAGTCTCTATGGTCTATTCATCCTTCCAGATATCATCACTCACCCAAAGATAACTCATTTTCATACTCACACCCACTAGACTCCTAGTAAGATTGAAAATCTTTCAAGTAAGTATTTATGGGGAAATTTTAAATCTGAAAATCAAGAAGCAGCTGCAAGCTACAGCCTCTGCCCTCAATGCAAAGTGGCTCTACCCTTTCAGACTGCTCCTGGAATATTCCAACCTCCTTAAGGGCCATTTGAGATCTTTCAAATCAGCTTGATCCAACTCCTTTCTTGTCTGGAATATAAGGATTGCCTTGATATAGTCTGTATGTTCTCTCAGTGGGTAGATGTTTTTCCTTTAAAACAAACAACTGCCACATTCCAAGCCAAAATTCTATTACAATAGATGCTCCATGCTTAATGGCAAAGCCCCAGGATGCATTTATCAATTGCAATGAATGTGCCACACTAATGAAGGATGCTTATGTGGGTGGGTATGGGAGGTTTGGGGAGAGGAGCGTATGAGAATCCCTATATTTTTTTGTGTAATATTTATGTAATCTAAATATCTTTAAAAAAATAAAATACATATATATATATTAGTTTTTAAAAAAGAAGTTAATCACCTGGTAAGAAGTTCTTTGAGAAATCCATAGTGACTTTGCACTCACTTTACAAGGAATTCCTTTCTAAACTTCTGTCAAATTCACCCATCCTGCATCACCTCCACTATTCTTATTACCCCCAATCAAGAGGGCTTGTTGAAAACATCTATGGTCTAACAAAAACACTGCTAGGGAAACTTACTGAATGATTTTCCCTCCCTTTGGTTAAAATTCTCCCCCTAGTATTCATGAAATTACAGAGATGTCCTTTCAGTATTCTTAAACTTTCCCCTTATGAAATAGTTACTGGCAGGCCCTTATTTAACTGGTCAAAAACTCCTGAAGTTAGCTACTTACTGGCTGCCACCTGCCAAAAATTCTCACAAACTCTTTCTGAGCCCTACAAAATTGTTTATGAGTCTTTCCCTAAAGATCTCTCCAATTTTCCACCACTTGTGCAACCAGAAGTTTGGGTGTATTGGAAATGGCATCTTCAGAAGCATGGACTTGAGCGCCAGTGGAAAAGACACTTTCAAGTCATCTTTACCACCCCCACTGCCACAAAGCTTTAAGGAATCAACTAGTGGATTCATCTATCACACCTAAATTCAATCCCATCCCCCACGTGGACCACTGAAAGGATCAGAGAACTGACATTAAGGCCCCAGAAGCAGTGGGCATCTGACACAAACAACTCTCCCATGACTTTCAATTTGGGATGAGTATACTTTAAAAATTCCTTTTGTTTATTTTCTTGACTAATGCATAGCTCTCCCTGGAGAGCAAGAACAACCTAATTGCACTCCTAGGAACACTTGTAAACTCTGTTATCTTCTCTTTGCAGCAGTTAGCTCCATTACCTTTATCTAGATTGAGCAAATATTATTTTACCTAGCCCCATTGTCTAACAAAAATGATTCCTACACTATTCCTTTGGTACCCTGTCTCCCCCACCCCACCTACAACTGGAAAAACAACCTTATCCTTAACATGTACCAATTTATCACCTTTGGGCTTAATCTCTCAAACTACTGGGATTATCATAATAACCCTCAAGCAGCCCAATCTTCATTCATGGAATACCCCTCTCTAAACTTTCCAGCACCAATCTTTCCCAATGGGAGTTCCTAATATGATTCAGAAATGGAATTGTCCTCCCAGGATATACCAGGTTTCACCTTCCTTCAGAAGTTTCATTCCACCTCCATCCCAACCAAATCCCTTCCCTTGTTTCTTCATTTTCTGCATGAAAGTTTTTATAAGCATCACTAATTCAGGCCAAACTGTTGACAATGCCCAAGTCAATAAGGCTCCCTACAAACCAGAAAAAGCACTTTTAGCACTCTCAAACTCATCCAAACCTTGCTCAACCATCCTGACCAAAGTCAACGTGACTTTCCCAAACATTCCAGATTCCTTCATGGATCAAAAACTTCCTTGTCTCCCTTCAGGTTTTGCCTTCCTCACAATACCATTCTATGGCCTGTAGCATTTCCTTGCTTTCTCACTGACCCAGAGCCAAGCAGGCAATGTACACTTAGCTTTGTCATACACCCCAACATCAACCCTTATAACTTTACCTCTCTTATGAGAAATAAATGTGTTATCAGTTTAATTTGTACTAAATTAGGTCTCAATCTCTGACTTTTAGGCCCCTAGATAAGTTTTGAATACCAAGAACACATAATCCATAACCTTATTGCCATGCTTGAAGCTGTAGCTCAAGAAACAGGGCAGGAATTGCAAGGGCTAATAATTCTCTATTCCCTCACAGCCATAACCATAGATAACCAATTAGTTTTAGATTATCTACTGGCAGAAAATTGAGGCATCTGTGCTTTTGTCAATACATCCTGTCATAATTGGATGAACAATACCAGACAAGTTGAAACAAACATCCAGGAAATCTTCAAATAATCCAAATAACTTCATAGCATGAACTAGCAACCAAGAAATACATGGGAATCAATTAAGGTATTTATTCTCGACACCTCTTTGTTGTATTCCCTAATATCACCACCAATCATGCTAATAATCATTCTTCTCCTTGGGACTGTATTCATCTGCATCTTCACCAACTTCATTGCATAGTGCCTCAAAGCCACCAAACTCTTTCTTCTATCCCTGTAGCTTTAGAGTATCTGTCTATAGAGACCCAAATTAGTCATATTTGTCCTTCAGGGAGTTAAATGACTCAGTAAGTGAAAAGAATGAAATGTGAAATTGGGATGATAAATGATTTTACTAAACATTTTGATTTGCTTGAGTATCTCTTTTATCCAGGGGTTTACAATGAAGAAATTGAGGTTAACTGAAGTAGGCTAACAAACAAATGATCATTTCCAGTGGTGACAAAAACCTTGCTCTTACCTGGAAGGCAAAATTAACAAAAAGAGCAAGCTGGCTATAGCAAATTCCTTTGATGTTCACCAGATCGCCATATACTTACACCAACATCCCGCTTGTTAATAGATGAAATGGTCCTCTAGGGCACCTTGCCTGAACAGTCCACAGCCTCCTTAGTCAATTTAGTTCATATCATCCTCATAGCACAAGGAGCTCACATAGTAACCATAATTCATATCCCGATTCTTCCTCCCCATTCCCCCACACCATATATTTTTTCAAGCAACCATATAAGATGCTCCCCCAGCTCAACCTTTTGATAAGAAACCCTTTTGGTTCGGCTCCTACATTAATACAACTTGAGCTCAATAAATTTGCTCTACACTTCCTTTTTAAGTCTGTTTATTTTATTTTAAACACTACAAAACAAACAAAAACAATACATTTCATCAATAAAACAAAAAAATGTTTCTTTGAATATTTCTATAATATTCATAAATCTTGGGTAGACTGACAAAGAAATAAAGAGAAAAGCTACAAATAACTGAAGTCAGAAATGAAAAGGGGGAGTTTACTACTGATACTGATGAAATAAAAAGGACTATGTACAACTGTAAACCAATAAATGATATAATCTATATGAAATGGACAAATTCTTTGAAACACATAATCTACCTACATTGACTCAAGAAGAAATAGAAGATCTCAACAAAGTTTCCTAGTAAAGAGATTGAATCAATAATCAACAACCTTGCAACAAAGAAAACCCCAGGATCAGATAGCTTTTCAGGGAAATTATACCAAACATGACAGAAAGAAGTAACTGCAATTCAGCTTAAACTTTTCCAAATGTTGAAATGGAAGGATCACTCCCTACTTCATTTTGTGAGGCTATAATCAACCTCATACCAAAGCCAGATAAAGATGCCACAAGAAAAGAAAACTATAAACCAAATATCTCATAGATATAGATGTAAAAATTCTCAATAAAATACTTGCAAATCAAATCCAACAGCATATTCAAAGTACTTTACACCATGGAAAAGTGGGATTTATTCTTGGTTTGCAATGTTGGTTCAACATAAGAAAATTAAATAATATGATACATCATATTAATACAGTGAAGGAGGAAAATTACATGATCATTTCAATTGACAGAATAAAGGCACTTGACAAAATGCAACAACCTTTCTTGATAAAAACACTTAGAACTAAATGTAGAAAGAAACTTCCTCAACATTATAAAGGGCATTTACTTAAAGTCCACAGCTAATATCCTACTTAACTGTGAAAGAGGAAACCTTTTCCCAAGACAACTTATTTCACTATCACCACTGTTATTCAACATTGTACTGGAAGATTTTGACAGAGCAATTAGGCAAGAGAAAGAAATAAAAAACATCCAAGTATTAAATGAAAGGGTAAATCTTTACCTATTTGCAGATGTTATTTTCCCATATACAGAAAATCCCAAAAAATCCAGAACAAATTTGTTACAGCTAATAACTGAATACAGAAAATAGTGTGATACAATAAAACACCCTAAAATCAATAGCAATTCTATACAAAACCAATGAAGAATCAGAAGAAGAAATCCAGAAAAAATATATATTCAGAGTAGCAACTAAAAGAATCACATATTTAGGAATAATTCTAACAAAATGTGTAAAACAATTGTACACAGAAAACGAGAAAACATTGCTAAAGTAAGTCAAAGAAGATGTGAGTAAATGGAAGGATATTCTATGTTCAAAGATTGGAATACTAAATATTGTTAAGCTGACAATGCTGCATAAAGCAATTTACAGATTCAATTCAGTCCCAATTAAAATTCCATCTTGCAGAAATGGAAAATCCAATCATCAAAATTTATGGAAGAGCAAGGGAGCCAAAATAGTAGAATCCATTTTGAAAAAGAAGACAGAAATTGGAACTCTCACAGTTCTTGATCATAAAACTTATTAAACACACACACACACAAATAGTTATCAAAACAGTATAGTATTGGCACAACAGCAGACATATAGTCCAATAAAATGGAAATGAGTATTTAGAAATCAACCCTTAGTTTTATGGCCAACTGATTTTTTACAATATGACAAAGACAGCTCAATTTCAAATGAATAGTCACTTCAACAACCCAATTTAAAAATGGGCCAAGGACTTGAATAGACATATCTCCAAAGAATATATACAAATGGCCAGAGAGAATAGGAAGATGTCCAAACTTATTAACTATCTGGGAAATTCTAATCAGAATCAAAATAATAAGCCATTCCACACTCATTACAATGTCTAGTGTTAAATGAAATGGAAAATAACAAGTGATTGACATGATGCAGAGAAATAAGCATACTGATTATTGCAGGTGGCAATGTAAAATGGTGCAGACTTTGTGGACAACAGTTTGGCACTTAAGTAGAAATCTAAATATATCACCATCAAATGACTCAGTAATCTCACTATGAGGTATAGACTCAAAACAATTGAAAGCAAGGACTTGAACAAACATTTGCAAACCAATATTCATAACAGCATTATTCACAATTTCCAAGAGATGAAAGCAACCCTAGTGTCCACCAACTGATGAATGGATAAATAAAATATGGTATATAAATTCAATAGAATATTATTAAGCTGTAAAAAAATTGAAGTTTTGATGCATGAACAACATGGATGAACCTTGAAGACATCACATTTTGTGAAATAAGTCAGAAACAAAAGGAGAAATAATGTGTGATTTCACAGATTTGAAACAATTAGGAATAAGCAAACTCATTGAATAAGAATGTAGATTAAAAGTTACTAGGGGAATGGGTGGGGGTAGGAATTGGGATGGTAAGGTCTAAAATGTACAGGGTTCCTCTGGAATCATGAAACTATTGTGACATTTTATTGTGGTGACTGTAGTTCAACATTATGAAAGCAATTAACAGCACTGAAATATATACCTGAATATTATTAAAAGGGGAAATGCTAAATTGCATATAGGATAGAAAAAAACTTTTTTTTTTTAAATCTGTGGATCTACACTATACAGTGAACTGTAAGTTAAACCATGGACTTTAATTAATAGAACAATTATAAAAATGTGCTATCATCCATTGTAACAAGTGTTCAACAATAATGCAAGGTGTTAATGGTGTATGGAAGACCTGTATTTTATGTGTGACTGTTCTGCAAACCCACAGTTTTTCTAATAAATAAGAAAACATTTAAAAAAATGAAAACTAAGTCTACACTGTGGGAATGTTGGAGTATCACTGAGGGTGGTGGGCCACACTTGTGGGAGATGTTTGTGTGGGATGTGGTGGGAGGTGTGGGAGGTGGGCAACATGGGAATCCCAGTGGGATCCATGTAATATTTTGGGTAATCTAAGCACCTCTTAAAATATATGTATATATATATATATATATATATATATAAATAACATTTTTGTAAGCAAATACACCTATATGCATATATATTTATATATCATTTTGCAAATGTTTTTATGTATTGTGAGAATTTTGATTTTTACCCACACACACACACAAAAAAGATAAATGGAATGTAGTAATTTCTCACATTTGACTGCTCTGTTCCCACCTGGAACACAAATGACAGAGAAACTCTTGTTTAAGAGACAGTGTTTTGCAGGTTAGCATATCATTACACAGCCTTAATTCAACCAAAACAATCTATAAAAAAAACAGGAAAACATTTTCTGAAATTGAGCCATCACTTAATATGGAGATGAAGGAAAATTGTCCATTACTGTCTTGTAGAAACACCATGATGGCACCAATGAATGGTGCTGCTTACTCATGATAACCTAGATGGCACAATGGTGCATTCCAGCATTGAGGCTGAGAAATAATATCTTCAGAAGCTAGTAGTTCGCAGAAGCAATGTAATTTTGTGATTTTGAGGACAATTCATATGAACAAATGTATGTCCTGACAGTAAATGTGTGCAACAAAAACTCATGTCCTTCAAATTCTTTTCTGCAATGTTAGGATAATAACAGATATAACTCACAGGTTTGGTGATAAAAGTAATTGAACTAGTCCATTTGAAGTGATCAGTGGCTTGTAATAAATATTATGAATTTTGAAGGGTTATTAGGTTAAGAGTACCAAGGAAAAAGGTTTTCATTTGTACCTTGGGCTTGGGCTTTTTCAATTTGAAATTATGCCCCAAGGAATCTTGTGGACTCTGGATATATTGTGAGAGCTGAAATCTTGTGGGAAGATATTTTTTTGCTATATTCAATTAGCTATGATGCTAATTTTACTTATCTAAAAATTGTACCTTGAATATTAATCATATAATGAAATAATTTGGGGGCAATCTAGTTATTTATTTTTTTAACAAATCAATTTTACTGATATATTTTATTAAAACATAAAATCATTCAAAGTGTATGATTAATGGTGGACGGGAGGGGTGATTCTGTTTGGGGGAGTGAGTTGATTTGCCTAGCAGCCCAGGGATAAGCCCTGGGCCGCCGCAGAGCCAGGAAGAGGGGACACTCTCCAAAAGAGGGAGGGTTCTGTTAGAAGACAGGGAAGAGAATATTTTATTTTTATTTTTTGCCATTGATCTGGCTGCCTGGACTGCCCCATAGCTTTTGGGAGTAGATAAGCTGACCTGAAGCAGCATCAGGCTGAGAGATGGATGTGAAAATCAAGGAATCACAGTGCACCCCAAATAGTATAAATATAAACAGGCCAACTCTAAGACATATACTTGTCAAAATGTCCAATGCTCAAGACAAAGAGAAAATACTCAAGGCAGCAAGAGAAAAGAGAACCATCACATACAAGGGAAGCACAATAAGATTAAGTATTGATTTCTCAGCTGAAACCATGGAAGCAAGAAGACAGTGGTATGACATAGGCAAAATACTGAAAGAAAAAAGCTTCCACCCATGAATTCTCTATCCAGCAAAACTGGCATTCAAAAATGATGGAGAGTTCAAAATATTCACAGATAAACAGAAATTAAGAGAGTATGTCAAGAATAAACCAGCACTTCAAGAAATACTAAAGGAATCTCTACAAGTTGAAAGGAAAAAACAAGGGAGAGAGGGTTTAAAAGCAACTGAAAAGACAAAAAGAGAACGAAAACAACATATGACATATATTAACCCAAAGAAAAAATGGCTGAAGTAAGAAATTCATTATGGATAATAACACTGAATGTTAATGAATTAAATTCACCAATGAAAAGACACAGATTGGCAGAATTGATAAGAAAATATGATCCATTTATATGCTGTGTACATGAAACACACCTTCGAACCAGGGATTCAAGGAGGCTGAAAGTGAATGATTGGAAAAACATTTTATAAGCTAACAATAGCCAAAAAAGGGCAGGAGTAGCTATTCTAATATCAGACGAAATAGACTTTAAATGCAAAACTATTGTAAGAGACAAAGATGGACACTATATATTAGTAAAAGGAGTAATCCCTCAAGAAGAGAGAACAATCATCAACATTTACGAACCTAATCGGGGTGCCTCAAAATATTTGTGGTAAACTCTGGAATAAATAAGAGGAAAAATAAATGCCTCTACAATTATAGCAGGGACTTCAACACACCACTATCATCATTAGACAGAACATCTAGACAGAGAATCGATAAAGAAACTAAGGCACTCAACAGTACATTAGAAGACCAGGACTTAATAAACATATACAGAACACTACACCCAAATACAGCAGAATATACATTGTTCTCAAATGCAAATGGAACATACTACAAAATAGACCATATGCTAGGCCAAAGAAGAACTCTCAATGAATTCAGAAAGTTTGAGATTATACAAAGTAATTTTTCTGACTGCAACAGAATGAAATTGCAAATAACTAAGGTCCAGAGAAACAGGTTAGGCTAAAGGATATTGAAGTTAAACAACACACTCTTAGACAAACAGTGGGTCAAAGAGGAAATCTCAAAAGAAATCAGTAACTACCTTGAAACTAATGAAAATGACAACACAACATAACAAAACCTATGGGATGCAGCGAAAGCAGTACTGAGAGGGAAGTTCAGAGCCATAAATTCATATATTAAGAAAGAATGCCGCTTTGTTCCCGGGCCTGAGGGTGATCAGCCCTGCTGCAGCCCGGGGGGCGACAC